>JAWNNQ010001474.1:0-144086 GCA_035044765.1 Leucophenga montana | reverse complement strand
TGTGTAGCCTACTGGGTTCAGTTACGTATTGCTCTCACGCCCTTGTGTTTTTGGAATTTTGCATGAAAACATTTTCATTACTGGTACAACTAATTCGGCATTTGATATTGTGACTTTTTGTGGACAGACGCTTTACATAACTATCCAGGGATTTGCCCCACTCACTTTTAGGAATAGCTCCCAACAAACTTTTACCCAGGTTTAGGTTGGTAGCTCTTGAACTGTTTGAATTTTCGTGTAAATCGTATTAAAGCTTCGTTGCAACCGAAGGTTACTTTTTTTTCTCTTGGTTTTATATGTTTTTTTATTATGTATGTAAAAGTATTTATGTAATTGTTGAGTTGTGTGCTTGTTGCTGTTGTTGCCTGTTTTTTTTTATGTAATAATTTTTTTTGTTAACTGCTTGCAGCAATAACACACACACACACATATATATATATATATATATATATATACACATATATACCCACATACACATATTCCTTATTGTATATTTATATATTTATATACATGCAGTAACGGGTGATTCATTTAGTGTTTTTTTTTTTTTTTTTTTTTTAATTTTAGTTAAAAAACACTTAAAATAGAATTGTATGTCGGAATCTTTATTATGACACGAAAGAACAATGTCCGACATTTACTTTTTTATCATAATTTCATTCAAATGTTGTCCGCGACTGCGATGTAGGTGGTCCCCACAGAAGCTCCAATTTTCGATCACTCTTTCCACCATTGCTGCCGGTATCTCGCGAATTACGCGAATAATGTTGGCTTAGAAGTCTTGAATGGTAGCTGGCTAATCGCCGAAGGCTTTTAACTTCACATAACCCCAAAGAAAAATGTTCAGAAGTGTGATAACACATAGTTCTAGGCGGCCAGCTGGCAGTTCCGAAACGCGAACCGTCTTGCTGATACCAAATGTCGCCGACATACCGGACTTCAATTTCAGATAAGAAAAAGTCCGTTATCATCGACGGTTATGTTCTGACCGGCCTCATTTTTAAAGAAATAAGGATCGATGATTCCACCAGCCAATGAACCTTACCTAACAATACATTTTTGTATATGTTCGAGAAACTCTTCGTGTTGCTTATCAGCCCAAAGGCGTCAATTTTGTTTAGTTACGTATCCTGGAGTCAGAAATGTGCCTCATCACTGAGCAAAATTAGAACAAAACATTTTTCACGGAACGCTGATTTTCATAATACAGCTGAATAATTTGGAGACGTTGTGAGGCGGTGTGAGTCTTTTCATGTGATGAAATATCAAACAATATATTGAATAAAAGTAACTAAGAAAAGAACAAATGAAAAACAAGAAACAAAACACTAAACACTAAACGAATCACCCGTTATATATATATATATATATATATATATATATATATATATATATATATATATATATATATATATATATATATATATATATATATATATATATATATATATATATATATATATATATATATATATATATATATATATATATATATATATATATATATATATATATATATATATATATATATATATATATATATATATATATATATATATATATATATATATATATATATATATATATATATATAGTATATAAGTATATATATAAATATGGGCACGCGTTTGGCGCCATGCAATATTCAAAATCATTGACGCCGAAAAGTATGCAGTGAAAAATTATTAACGACTTTATTATTATTGGGCGCGCAGGGCTGATTGCTTCATACTATGTACATTTCTACATAAATATAAGGTCTGATTCAAAAGTTCCATGTACATTTTATTATAATTGGTTTTGAAAATCTAAGTATTGTATGCGAAATATCGATTAGTATTTAAAATATAGAACTTTTAAATTATATCGTCAGCAGCTAAATTCAAAGTTGTTTTCGTCAACCTTTGCACGTTTTCAATGGGTTCAGTTCAAATATGAATTATCGAACAAAAGTCATATCAAATATATTTAAGTATGGTAGTGTCCGGTGCTTTGTGCCGTCGCTCAATTCGAAAATATAAAAATGTTGGCCAAAAATTCGCACTGTCATGGGTTATAAGTTTTTGAGGTCGTTGTTTACGAAATTTCCATGTACAAAATGTTGCATTCAAAATAGCGGGCACTTTTTTTTAAATGTTATAAAATCGTTGCCATATTATATATTAACAAAATGAGCGGTTGTGCAAGCGTATCTATCAATATTAGAGTAGCAACTAAGAACAGCCAATATTTTCATAAATATATTAATAAATGAATGTACTACAATAAGTCTTCAGGCAGAATATGATATGAATATGTTTCCACATACAATATTTGATAAGTTCTCCGATTTTTATGTTTACTATATGTATCTGTATTTCATCAAAAAACATAAACATCAAACATAAACAAAAACATAAACTATTCTGAGTTTATGTTTTTGTTTATGTTTGATGTTTATGTTTTTTGATGAAATACAGATACATATAGTAAACATAAAAATCGGAGAACTTATCAAATATTGTATGTGGAAACACTGTGCGTCGGATGATTTTGTTATTTTGTGGATTTAAAAAAAAAAATAAGTTCCAATTGTCATTAGTGTTAAATTATTGAAAAACCGTCGACTCATTAGAAAAAAAGATGCATTTGTTATATTTCTGTTTTAAAATTAAAACAAAGCTATTTCTTGTGTTTTTTTTTTTCAAATATTCATTTACGCAACAGGTGATCTTATTTTTACAGCCAGTCAGAAAAAAAAAAAAAAACAGTTGCGTGCGGACACGATTTAAAATGGAAGCGAAGAGAAAATTTCAACTCTGTTTCTTTTTCAAACGGTCTTGGTTCAATCAACGATAGTTTTTTGTCGCTCACTTTATGCATTTGTTCACTTGCGACACTTTGCTGCTCAAAATTTGTCAAAAGTGTCTTTTGCTCAATTTAGCGCCCTATCTCTTTATCCCTCCCTCTTTCACGCTTTGCCAGCGATGAAATATTTAAAACAACAACCACAACCTAACGCAACAACAACAACAACAAAAAAAAGAAACACTTAGCGCTTCCACTTGACACGTTTTGCTCAGTTGCTGATGCTTAGTTGCTGAGAGTCGAATGAAAGCCATTAATCGTAAGAGAGCTTCGTGTGTTTTGTTCATCGAGAAGCATGAAACAGAAGACACGAAGGTATCAAAAAGAAGTGTTCTGCTGAGAGAGTGAGCGAGTCTGTTTAATTTTTCTGTCTTTTTGCTCAGCAGACAGCATAGAAATATTTGGTTGAGCATATTTTGCGAGCACTGATTAAAATTCAACTGTAACATGATAAACTTACGCAAGAAATTGCAAATCGCATAGGATGCCATCATGCATACATCAAGTTGAGACGAGGAAAAATTGTTATTACCATTTCGTGAAGAGAAATTCTCATTTTCTCCGCACACCCGAACATACGATTTTTAATTGTCTCGACGGTTTCGTTGAAAATCATTAAGGTTGAAAACCACCTTGAAGGTGTTGCATCGCGTTGGTCAAACTGCTTTCGGCGAAAGCATAACGATGGTGACTACTGCAGTATTTCGATACCACCCATGTTCCTGTTTCCTAGAAAGAATGTGTAAGGCACCTACTTGGAGAATGCTGCACATAGATCAATAGGCGTTGCAAATCAGTCTGCATGCATTACAATATGTATTTGTTACATGGCTGAAGCACTTTATCTCACACATCTGAATTCAGTAAATGAATGGCCAACGTTGTTATTGCTCGACACTCAGGTGTCCCATTTATCTGTGGTGTCATTGAGTTGGGCTGTTCATTATTTTTCATAAGTTAGTTAAAATTCAAAGCAAAATTAAGTCTTCAATTGAAAACTAACAAACACTTACAGACATCATTTTTTATTTACAATATAAATGTTTTTGGTATATTTTTAAACAATCCTTGTATTATTTCTATGTATTTATGCTTCTCAAATTTTCGAATTTTTTGCTCCTTCGCCCTTCATCGTTTTGGTGAAACTACTTGCCTCTTTTGCTTAGGCGTGGAGCTCATGTTCTTATTTTTATTATTATTATTATTATTTTTTTTTTGTTTGGTTTGGTTCGGTTTGGTTTGTACGTGTAAAGTAAAACAGCCATCCAGACTCAGCTGTCAATGAGATTGTTGACATTTTTGCGCAAAATGTTTTTGCCCTAACTCGATTTGAAACCATACAAAGGGATTCGATGCGTATCAAATCGAGTTGGCTCGTTTCGTTAGATCGTTTGTCTTTTATATTGCAATTGCTTTTGTGCTTCAGTTTATAACTTACTTTGGATACCCTATATTTGTATTAGAATGAATAACATTAAGTTTGTTTTAGCAAAAGTCTGAAGTCTGCATTCAAGTTGAAGTGGTAGAATTTACCTTAATGAACAAGTTGAGATAACAGACGAATTTCATACAGTTTTTATAGAAAATGTTGAGAGAATTAAACCGAACAACAACAAAGCGTTTAAAAAAAGAGATCGCATGTATGTGCTGTATGGCAATCGTAACGGTTTAATTAAGCGGAACAATGAGAGTGCATAATGTAAATATTAATGAGGTATTGAAAGCATTTCAGTTGAACACAGTTTGCGTAAATATGTGTGTTGCGGTTTGCTTTTGAAATTAGTTTACACATAAATACATAGTAAATAAATGTAAATGTAGTATCATATGACCATTTCACATGTTATACTATATATTTTGAATAAATAAATAAATAAAAAACAAAAAGAGGAAAACTAAACATTTGTAGTTCACAATGTACATATCACTGTTTTAATGTTTTTAATAATACTCTGCTACAATCGCCATCAACTGCAAAAGAATATGCAAGGGAAAATGTTGACAACGATAAAACCAGAAACCCAATACTCTTCACACGTCTTCATTCAATTGGCAAAAAAGAAATTCAGGCGATTGTTCTTAAAAATGCTATGCGTGAAATAAACATAGCAGTAGTTGTTCCTGAAATCAGAAGAGTTTCCACTCTCATATATAGTATAAGATGGTATAAGAAACACACTCGATAATTGTAAAATGTGGAAATCAATAAAAATGATAGAAAATGCATTAATTTTGCTCATCGAATTATTCAAGAATATTTTTTTTTTTTTTTTGGATTATTTGTTTTGGCATTCCTTGTACTTGCTTACTTAGGTGGCTCTACAATTCTCGATCGGTCAAGCGCACCATTCAGTGTAGGGTAGTGCGTGCCGGCGAGAGTCGCTGGCAATCCGGAGCATCTTCAGAGCATCATAGACAAGATGTTGCCTTTTTAAGCGCGTTCAAGTTCAATTTTCCGTCGTAAACTTTAGTCAGCCTCTCTTACACATTTTTAGAGTTATCTGTTTGTTATTTTTTATCCGGATCTTGGTCTCATTAGTCTTAAAATTTTTGGATTTAATTAAACAATTCATAACTAGTATCCATACTAAATGTATGAAATTTTAACCATAAACAGCTGAAATTCAGTAACTTTTTATTCGTTCGAAACGAATTCGGCATCGTTGATTCATTTCGAACAGATTTGCCAGTCACTCTGAACTCAACATCGAAGTACACAAATCTATCGCTACCTAGGTGAATGACACAAATGAAAAATTTGTTTTTTTTTTGTTTTCAGCGCATTCAAATTTTGCAACAAAAAAAAAAGAACCAAATCGATTAAAATTTTGTAGTGCATCAAAAATTTCGTTTAAGCCGCTTATTATTTATTTATCTTACTTTTTGTTTTATGTGTGTTTTTTTTCCCCCCGTTTTGTTTTGGAGGCAATTTCTTTTGTGTTTACTGCTTAGATCTGCCAATTTACTCGTTTGCGTTAAGTCTTTGAGATACAAGTGGCAATGTATGCCATATGTGCTCCTCAGCCCGGTCTATCTGTGTGTATGTGTGTGTGTGTGTGTGTGTGTGTGTGTGTGTGTGTGTGTGTGTGCGTGCGTGCGTGCGTGTCGCAAATTAATATCTGTGTCAGTGTTTTTTGTATATCTTTTTTATGTTTTGTTGGCATTTCTTGCTTGGCATCTTATTTTTTTTTTTTTTTTTTTGAGGTTAATAAGCCTAAATGGAGAGTGTTTGTGCCTCACTTAATTATCATCATATTTATTGTCTTTATTTATGGTTGAATACTTTGTCATATTTTTTTTTTTTATTTTTTTGTGCTGTTTGCCTCGACATCTTGAAACATCTCAGCGGCAAGTGTCTGTCTATGTCTGTGTATATAATATATTGTATTATTATTATTATTATTTTTGTTTCTTTTTTTTTTTTTGTGCATGTGAATTTAATTTTCTTCGTTGTGAAGATTTCCCCAAACTTAAGTGTAGTGTAGGAGAAATGCTTTTTATCATTTTCATTTCTACGTCATTTCCCATGGATGCATCATGAAGTGCTTACTCAGCTTTATATACCTTCATATACTACATACATACACATATAGACGAGTATAGATATATTGAATGAAAGAGATAGCTTGATATGTACAGTGGAAGAGAGAGAGAGAGAGAGAGAGCGATAGAACGCGATATGCTTAAAGTTTTGAGCTTGTTATATGGTCGGTTCGGTCGGACCACTTTACCAACTCTGTCTGCATTGGATTTTGAATTTACCGAAGTGGGCAGGCACACTTGGCGTATGAAAGGAATCGTATTTGCCTTTGACGTTACTCATACGCATCATTAGCCGCAACAACTACTTCTATCACTTTTGTGCAGGTTTCTGCGGAAATTATGCAATATTCTCATAGCAACTTGGTTTAGCTTTGGCATCCTATTTGCCTGCGCCTTACATAAGGCTATATATTTGCACTTCACTTACACTTTATGCTGCCAAAAGGCGATAGAGAAACGGACAGACAGATACCTACTCATACCTACATATGTAGTATGTATAATGGAAAAAGCACTTACACGCATGTGCGAGAGCGCTAACAAAAGTTATTTGATGCAATTGAAAATCAACATAAAAATTATAAGGTTCACATTCTTGAATTAATATAGCGTCTAAAGTCACTCGGTGTGAATGGGAAGTATCCAGGCTGGCTGCTCTTTAGATGTGTGAGATTTGTTAATACCTACTTTCCACCAGACCAACTGTAATATAAGATGGTTGCAATCCTAATTTCCTTCCAAACATTCATTTACAAATGGTGAAGCCGCCTATTGTCTTTTTCATGCTTGTTGCAGAGTAACTTTACCAGAAGAGTTTTGAATTCAGAGTTACTCCAAGATACGTGGTATCTGTAGCTAGTTTGCGCTATATTCCCCTAGGTACGGAAGTCTAAAGCTCAGAATCTTGTACTTTCGTGTGAAGAGCACAAGTTCGGGTTGACACCAAGCACATTCTGTTGTGCCCATCTTATGGTAGTGCTAAGTGCATTCTCCAAAAGATCGCCGATTGTGAGCAAGAGTATGTACATTACCATTAGAATAAGGTCATCTGCATAGACAGTCACACTGAATACGCCTAGTCTAAGTTTCAGAAATAGTTATGAATCCACTGAAAACGCAAGGAATAGATCACTCGGTAATGATAATATTGAAGTGTCCCTTAGTATGAAGGAAGTCTGCTTATACAAACTTTTGCTGTTGCAATGTTTCTTCAGTGATGCTAATCACTTCGTATAGTGTAGTTTCAATCGATCTACTCTTAAATTAAGCATGTTGAAACACTTATGGGTTTAGATTATTTCTTACATGGAGGCTCAAAAGACGTTCAAACCTTCTTCAATAAAAACGATGAGAGATTTATGGGCCTAAAGTTTTTTTTTGTGAACAATGGTTAATCTTCCTAGCCTTCGGTCTAAGGAACAATCTCACCATTTTCCAGCTTTTCATGATGCATGCTGTGAGTACGCATACACTGAAGATCTTAAATAGCTACGACGAAAGTTCCTGAGACACTGCTTGGAGCATGTCCAGTGATTTGTAAGGTTGGAATTGACCTGATAGCTGGGATTATCTTTTCTTTTGTGACTATGTTGCTAATAATTGCCATAGTTCGGTCCAAACCCTTCAGAAGTTTTCATTAACCTCAGTGCACTTTTTTAACTCAATGCTAAAAATTTTTCCAAAACGTTTTTTTGAGCAACTTATTGAAGTTTTTCAACATTTTAGATCTTTCTGCAGCAATTATAAGTTGCTGCATCTTCATTACTTTTCTACCGATCCTCCAGAAATTTGTTTTAATTCTTCATCTAAAATGAACGATATTCATGATCTAAGTTCGCACATCGTCTAAGCGGTTTGTGACTACCGTCTCCTTTCATCGCATCATCCTAGCCATCCTTTCTTGAAATTATCATTAGAAAAACCCTATTCGAGTAACTTTCTGCCATTTCGTGTGGTCCTCACGAGTTGTAGTAGAAATATGTAGAAATATATCAATAATAGAAAGGACAATGTGTGATATGTACGTACATATGTTCCAATAAGTTTTTTAAATCAACGTTGCAATCAGATACGGTTGGCACTATTCATTCATATTTTAAGTGTTCAGCTCAAAAAATAAGAATGTGGCGGGAAATATGCCCAGCGCATTTTATTAAGAGGTGTTGCCTTCTCACAATTTGATCACCATGGAACGAATGATCAGAGGATACATAACGTCCGTTTGTGAGCTGCTTAGATCGTGTGCAAAAGCAACGTTTTGGCCATTTCCAAGTGAATGGCAATCAATAAAGAAATGAGGCCATCCCTTAATATTGACTGCAGTAAAGTTAATTTTAGTACAAAAACACAAAACTTAGCTTTGGCTTTGTATGCTTTGTATCTACACCCAAAGAGAGGGTGTGGCATTCCGACTTGGAGATACTAAAAGTATGCCAGTTCCAGAGCGTCTTTGCACTGGTTTATAATAAAATTGAATGAAAACTGTGGGTCTAATTCCAGTATTTAGTCACACACAGAGCCGAACAGACAAACGCACAGAAAGATGTGAAGATAGATGTATAGATAGGAAAACAGATGCATAGACACGTACGGACATCGTCTGATCGATTATGCTGAACAATATGTAGAGTTTGTCATCTGTCGGTTTATTTTAAAAAATGCAATTAAAAACTAGTAAAACTCAAGTTTTGTTTTATGAAATACTTGTAAAATACTTTCAACTTAACAAACTTTATTAGCACTCTCGTATAAGTAGCGCATCCTTGGCAACCTACATAAACTTTGCCAGCATTATAAACACATCAAAGTGAAAATTCCGTAATTTTGTCTGTGTTTATTTGTTTATTTTGTGCGTGTGTGTGTATGTATGTGTGTGTGTGTGTGTGTGTGTGTGTGTGTGTGTGTGTGTGTGTGTTTGTGTGTGTTGATTTGATGCCATTGAGCTTTTTTGAATTTCTATAAAATGCGTTGCTGCCTGCTCCTTCTGCACTTTTGTGTTCCTTTCGGTTTCGACAAACATTTAAAAGGCACTTAAGTGGAAATTAAAAAGGAAATTATTCACTTTGGCATATTTCATATCATATTTTTTATGCTGCCATTTTATTTATTTATTCATTTTTTTTTCTATTTTTCGGTTATGCAGCTCATTTGTTTGTTGTCTGTCTGTATGTCTGTCTGTCTGTCTGTCTGTCTGTCTGTCTGTCTGTCTGTCTGTCTGTCTGTCTCTGCTGTTGTCAGCTGTAATTTTTTGTGGTTTTAATCATTATTTGTAACTGGAAGTCCTTTTACGTGCTGTGTTTTTTCCCTTTTTTTTTTTTTGGTTTTCATTGTGGTTATTTGCGCTTGTATGATATAAGCACTTCTATTTACTACACAAATCGCATCAGCTACTTCTAAATAGTTACTACTTGCTACTCTACTCGACTTCAGTTTAACGAAAATAATTTCACTTGTCATTTAGTTGAGTGTCTGTCCGTCCGTCCTCTCTCGTCCGTCCGTCTGTCCCTATGTTTGACCGCAATTTATATTTATTTTATTGTGGTTGGTGCTGTTTCGGTTGCTGTTGTCATTATTTTAATTGTTTATTATGTGCAACACACTGCAGAGATTTGCCTAAGTGTTACTAGACAACAGACACCCAAGGACTGTCATGCCATCCTTGAATGCGGCAGCTTGAGTATGCATAGGAACAGGACAGTATTTGGCTATAGTATATAAGTATTATTGTTTTATTTTTATTTCTTGACAAGTTTTTCTGCTTGTTGCACAACAAACAACGTAGACAACAAGTCAAATAAAATTTTCATGCTACAGATTTGCGAAACATGTTTGTCGAGTCGAGTAAAAAGTTTTACCGGAAGTTTCGCAAAACAAAAAAAAAAAACAAAAAAGAATAAATAAATAAATAAATAAATAAATAAAGAAAAATCCGTACAAAACTTTGAACGCAGGTGCAAGCAGCGACCAAATACTAACTTTAAAAAAATTTGCATAGTAAAAAAGTTTGTCATATGTCGAAAAATTTACGAAAACAATACAAGGGAGAACATCAATTTTCATAGAACTCAAAATTTTATACTTCAAATGTTAGTTTTAAAGCGCATCATATATGTAAATGCAAAATGTTAAGGATGAATTTATTTACAAGGATATGTAGCTACTTTTAACGTTTTTACAATTAGCGTAGTTAAATGTTTATAGTAACAATTTGCCTTAAATTTTATATCAACGAGTATATATAAAAAATTACGTGCACAACATTCACACACTTTTTAACGGTCTTGTACAAAACATATTTGATTGATTTTGTGAAGAGAAGCGGGGAGGAAAGTTTTTTTTTCGAAATTATTGCACCAAATTTAGCTAAAAACCAGGTATTGTCCTCGGCCAATCACAAAACCATGAGATTTCTCAGCTCTCTCTCTCTCTCTCTATTTGCTAAAAAATACAACGAAAAAGTCAAAATGAGTGACGGCGTAGGAATAAGCAACAGAGGAAAATGTGTTGTTTTTGTTTTGCAGTCTATATACACAGAATGAAAAGCAGGAATTTGCTTTGTCCATTCTCTTTATATTTTCAACTTTGTATGCTCTTTTACGTTTAGCTTATGGTACAATTATACAAAGTAGCGTATTCCGTATAGCTGTTCTATTTTTTGTTCATTTCGATTCATTTGTTTTCAATAGGCAGAATAGATAAAACAGATAGCATAAATAATTATTTCACAAGCACAAGAATGCAAACAAAGTATAGATCAGCTGATACTTGGCATCTCTAGCATACATATATGCTTGTATATGACTGTCGAGGTCTCCAAACAGTTAGTTTGTGTAACACTTGGCGGTCAGTTTAGCAATTTGTCGAAAACATTCATTCAATTAATAGGATATTTTTGCTGTACAGGATTTTTGTATGTAATGCTGAGACAGACCATTTGTCGGTGTCACCAAACTGTATCACCTTTGATTTTCGCTAAGCATTATACTCGAGTTACCAATCTCCGCTGGACCAAACATATTCGTCTGATAATACGCTGAGACGGAAAGTTCTATTCCATCTTTTGTGTTCATTAATCTAAGTGACGCTAAGGCGAGTGACTCCGGCGAGAAATCACTGGATTCACTAATGAGCACTCATTTCCCAGAATGCTAAAGATTCTTCTTACCAGACAACAATATAATTTTGGGCCATCAGAAGTTTCCATCCCCTCAAATCAAAGGTATCAGACAATATCATTGCAGCGCAAAGACCAGAAAGCTGGTCTTGGAGCCATAAATTGTCTTACGAAAAACTATGAGCACATTGTATCTTACGGATACATTCTAGACGAATGCCCAAAGGTAGGAAAAGCCCCACGCACTTGCCCCGAAATTTTAGGTCAATCAACTTGTCGTCTTTTCTCTTAAGGTCTACGACAAATTCATCTAATGTTTCAGCATGGTTGAGAGCGCGGGAGAGAGGGACGTTTGTGCCTACCTCTTCTAGAGTAATTTTTTTTTTCATTTACTGGTTCGTCTGATGTTTCCTCTCATTCCCTTTCTCTCTTTACCGTTGATTTTACTGATTTGTTGATTTCTTAACAATTTCCTCAAGCTTGATTTAAAAAGAACTTTGCTTTAAAACAATAATTTAACTAAAAATCAAAAGTAAGTGAAATTTTGGCACTGACGTACTCAATTAGCTGTCATAGTTTCTTCTTCGAAAAATCATACTTTCGTTTTGTTCTGTCGTCATCAGGCCTCGATATCATGTTAAAAATGAGTCAACGATTGATTTGTCTGATAGTTTGCAAGCGAAAAACATCGACGAAAATCTATAAGTGGATTCGAACTGAAGCACAGAAGTTAATTCACTGAAACAGAATACACCAACTAAAAACATCAAATCGATGTGCGAAGTCCATTAGAACCAGCATTTTGAGTTCACCTGAAGTTGTGGCCGATTTTTGTCAGAAAGCTGATAGAATGCGCGCAAAAATTTAAACTCAGAAACAAAAGCTTAATGCAAAGGCAGACACAGTTAACTTCATCTGATGATAAAGACTTCTGCACTATTTGCTATGAAGACATTCCGTTTAAATTGAACCGCAAAAATTCCATCAACCTCGTGAGTTTGAGCTGTTCACTTGAAACTCAGAGTTCATCTGTACAGGCATTCAAAGTGAAAAAATAATTTGTATCGGGGTGGGTGTATAATAACAATCTATAATGTGTTCTAGAACTAACACAATTCTTAAAGTGTGAGTAGCTAGATTTGCTGAATAATTGTCCAAATGCAAAAATTTCATTGGACACATTTTTCCCAAATTTCTTCATATCATTTTCAGTTGTAGTTATTTTCCTAAATTGTAAGTGTAATTATATATATATATATATATATATATATATATATATATATAAACTTGTATATATTTTACAAAGTTCAATAAAATCTATTAAATAAATTACACAATAATGCAAATTTTTAAAAAACAAAACATATCATGAATCAGTGTAGAACATGTTTTTCATTGTGTTTTTCTAAGGCAGCAGGAGCAGAAGCAGGACCATTATAGCTTTCCATGTAAACGATTTCAACATCCGTGCTCTAGTAGAAGAAGGAGCAGCATCAGTTCACTTCAGTAATGCATATATTATGCGATATTATAGGAAACAGACAAACAGTTGGACAGACAGACGGACAGACAGACAGACAGACAGAGAGACAGACGGACGGACGGACAGGGACACACGTTCCAACGCGAGTGCAACCATGAACGTATATGTCCTTGCGCCAGGTTACATGCAACAACAGCAACAACAACGATGAAAGCTATGCAAGTAGTAGAACGCAGTCTGCGCCATGCGACACGACACACGACAAGACACAGTACAAGACAAGTCGCTGTTTCGCGAGATTTACTTAAGTTTAACTACACATATAGGTAAAGTGGAATACATATGAAGATAGATAGACAGGTAGACAGAAGGACTGAAAGGCAACTGCAGTACGCGACACTTCTTCATGCATTTACATTTACAAAATTTGATTTAAAAGTTTCGCCAATTTTGCAAATAAAAATGAAATAAAAATTCCCACAGAGTTTCAGTTAACTTTGCAGTAAACTATTCCAGCAAAACAACTGATCAGCTGACTGTCAGTAATTTGAAATTTAATTTATTTGCAATAAAAACTTTTAAAAATCGATTACAGATGAAAAAGCTGCAAATGATTTCAATAAAAGCATAATTGTTGTTTTGTGATTACGTTGCTATAGTCAAAATACGAGCGCAACTATTGCACATAGAAATGAAACGATATCTTGATAGATACCGATACTATTCTAGATAAATTAAACGGATACTTTTCTAAGTAAACATATGCAATAAAAATGTGACAGGTTTTCTGCTCAAAAATCAAATTTAAGCGTTATTATTTTGTATGAGTTATTTATGATTACTCAACTCATGCTGAGACACTTCATTTCATTTCGTCTAACATAATTCTTATTACTTGCACGATATAAAGAATATAGTCGAAACACCATCTAAAACTCATATTTGTTTTTATACCCGGTACCCATAGAGTAAAAGTGTATAAAAAGTTGGTGCAAATGTATATAACATGCACAAAGTGGCGTGGTAGACTGCATAAATTATATATCTTCTTGATTAGCATCGGGTATCACGGAGTCCAGCAGCCTCGACTTTAGCGCATTCTTTCTTGTTTTATTTTTATCAGATATTTTTGAAGTGCGATCTTTGTCAGACAGTTTGGGATGCCTGTTTGGGATGTAAAAAGTGTATCGATACTTTAAAGGCAAAACTTTTGTATCAATCCTTTTGTACTATATACATTAAAAAAGCAATTCACCTGTACGTTTTATTTTAATATTATTATTATTATTATGTTTATTTTTTTAGTTGTTCCTTCTTGAATTATGCTGCAGCGTTTCTTTTCTTTCATTTCTACACTTTCTAGCACTCTTTCTCCCCCGCTCTCTCACACTCTCTCTCTCTCACTCTCGCTCTAGCGTATTACTATCATCTTCCACAATTTCATTTTGCATGGCTGTTTTATTTTAGCACCCATTCTTTTAAATTTATATTTATATTTTATTTTATTTTATTTTATTTCATTTATTTTTGTTTTGTTTGAGCGCCATTTTGCATTGTTTTCTATTGCCTAACTTAAGGCGCAATGTGCGCTCGTTGGCAGGTGTTTCGTATATATGTACATACTTCGTCCTTGTCGTCGTCATCGTCGCCTTCGTTGTCAACATAATCGCCGAAGTCAACGTCATTGTCTACGTTGTGTCTGTGCCTTGGTAGACGAAAAAAAAAACAACAAAAGTAATAATAAATACAAAATGGCCGAAGGTGAGGGCGGTAGTTGTGAGTACCGGCATTTTTATTTTGTATATTTTTTTACCTGCTACACCCACTTCCTACCTCTCTCACTTAAACGTTTTGCATATATATATATATATATATATATATATATATATATATATATATATATATATATATATATATATATATATATATATATATATATATATATATATATATATATATATATATATATATATATATATATATATATATATATATATATATATATATATATATATATATATATATATATATATATATATATATATATATATATATATATATGATATATATATATATATATATATATATATATATATATATATATATATATATATATATATATATATATATATATATATATATATATATATATATATATATATATATATATATATATATATATATATATATATATATATATATATATATATATATATATATATATATATATATATATATATATATATATATATATATATATATATATATATATATATATAGAGAGAGAGAGAGAGAGAGAGAGAGAGAGAGAATATATATATATATATATATATATATATATATATATATATATATATATATATATATATATATATATATATATATATATATATATATATATATATATATCTGTATGTAATTTTAAACATACGCTACATACATATATGGTATGTACATATGTTATTTGTGCGTAGATATATTTGTGTTACAGTGCGTGCGCGGAGTATGTGGCTGTGTTATTGTGTTATTGTAAAGGCTGTGTTTTTACAGGTGTAGAACTTTGAATTGAGTTAAAATACTGCGATTACATAATTTCAAACTAGAAATTGGCTTTACTAGTAAGAAAACACAGCACCACAAAAAAGTAAGAAATGATTAGAAAGTCGCCTAAACCAGACCAAACGGATTATGTTTTTTTGGATCACTGCAACTGAATCCGAAACATGTTTTAACCCATCACTTCAACGTACTTTTCAACATAAAAAAACAGCTCGAATCTATAAAATTTAACACTGCCAACCCTCAAGCCGTACAGCTCTTTGCATTCATAGCACAATATCTTTAAGTACAATAAACTATAACCCTAATACCCATAACAAGAAAATCTGTAACGTAAAAACTTATAATCTCAAATCCCAAAGTGCCGAAAAAAAAAAACAAGAGCAATTTATACGCAAATCGCATACCTCAATCTCGCAGAGTTGTAGCTTTATAATTCACATACAGCATCCACCGCTTCATAACCTTAAAACGCATCAGCTGCATAACCCTGAAGTTCCAAAACCCTATAATCCCAACAAGCTATAACCCCAAAAAACTACAAAACTATAACTACAAAAAAATAATTCAATAAACCTAAAACCCTATAACCCAACAACTCCCAAATGCGACTAAAAAATATTTTAAGGTTAAAACAGTTAACAGCCAGTCATATAAGTTTTTATCGCGAAAGAGATATACAATTTAGAAAATATTTAATAGACCTAAAAAATGTTGTTTACTGTAGCACTATTGAAGGTCTAATAAATGAGTATGTATAATGTTTCTTATGAAGCAAATTACTGGCGTCTATTCATAGATTCTTCAACACATATTTTAAAAGCAGTTTTTCTACATAATGGCAACCATCTTGCTCCGCTACCTGTTGATCTTTCGCTTGTGTTAAATAAGGAATGCCATGTTAAGACAGTTTTGAAAATATGAGATGCCTAATTAATCTAAAGCTGCACTTTCTTTATTCTTATGTTAAGTATTTTCCTGAAATTTTAGGCGATTTATATAAATAGCAGGATGGAGGTTTCCACTGGGATTTAAAAGATATTGAAAAGAGACATCAGTGTGTTTGGCAAAGTCAAAAGTTGGCAGTCTACTGTTAGGCTTTGAATAGAGACAGATGAAACCAAAACAAAATAAAAGCACTACGAAGATTATTTACAAAGTTTAAGTGGGTGTGTTTTTCTGGTTTCTTTTTATTGCGTTTTAGGTTTCTAGTTTATTGATGTTTGAGATGTTTGAGTTTCTATGTTCTAGATTTTGAGGTTATGGGTCTTAGTGTTCTAGGTTATCGATGTCAAGATTATTGAGCTGTGAAGATATATGTAAGGTTATACGGCTTAAGGGTTTATATTGTTGTGTTTTATAGTTTCGTAATGGGACAAAACAGGTTTCGGTTTCAGCGACTCAAAAAATATATAATCCACTTGTTCTGGTTTTTTAATCCACTTGGTCTGGTTTTTTTTCGGTTCTGGGTAATTTTGTGCCATTATTGTTTAAATAAGATTTGGAGCATGTGGGCGACTGCCTCGGATGTGACACATTCTGAAAGTTCAATTTTCCATCACTTTTTCAAGCAATGGTTACCGTACCCCTGCAATGGTTTGCACAATATTGTTTTCAAGTCGTCCATAGTTTCTGCTTTGTTCGCCTAAATCGGCAAAAATTGGCATTCTCTGATTTAGAGTATACGTGGTGCAAAAACGATTCATGGCTAATCGAATTAGTCCTGCGGATGGACGATTATGTTGACTGTAAAGTGGACGTTAACATTCCCGAACTGAAGCACAATTTTCGAAATAAATTTGCACAATTTACAAGCGTAACGCATAATAAAATGGCAAACCAAACTGTGCACAAATGACAATAGCGTTGCTAGATCTGTCCGATCTGAGAGTTTAATTGCTGTAGAACCTCTAAAAAAAAAACACCCTGCAGAAAGGTGTTTGACACTACTAAAGGCAGAGACCGCCCGCCAGTCTGCCTATTAAGCCATGTTCTGTCGTATCTCTCTATCTCTCTCTCTCTTTCTCGCGCTCTCTGTTTAACTTGTGCGTGCGACTATCTTTAAAATTGAATGCTTTATTTTTTATTTTTTATTATTATTATTATATTTTTTTGTTTTTCTACCTTTACAACAAATGTTTTCACTTGTTCATTACTGCTAGCAAATATTGTTGGCGTTATGTTGTTAAATGATGACACTGGCAACTCACTACAACTACAACTACAACTACAACCACTACGTACAAAGTACTTGCTTCTATTAAACACTGGTGTGGGCGTTATTGTGGGGCGTGGCACAAGTGCTGTCTTTGTCGTCGTCGACGTTGGTGGCAGATCTGTTTTTGATGACTCTCTGACTCGGCATGTTTGATTCGGTTTGTGCATTAAAAAACAGCAACTATGGCAGCTTCTCTTCTTCTTCTTCTTCTTATATATGTTGTTGTTGTTGTTGCTGTTGTTGTTGTCGCTCTTATAGCAAACTCTGATCCTTGCTGCCTCTTTATACTTGCTGTCCTTATAAATGACAATGCAATACAATACAGTGCCAGGCATTAATCGTATTGCTTTTGTTCCATTCACATCTATGCTTTGTTGCTTGTTGTGCTGTGTCCTGTGTCCTGCAGACTAACCGAATTACCCGGTATTGTAAAGTGATTCATGTAAAATATACGATAAAACATTGTTTTAGTTACTGTAAGTACTTTCTATTATGGTTGTACAGGTTTGAATATTATATAAAATTGTATACGTCAAAGCCTAGTAATTATAGATCAATATAAAGAGAAAAATTCTAAAGAATGTCCAATTTTCTACTATGTTCTCTTATGTTCTATTTTGATTTATTATTTATTAAACTATTATTAGTACTAGCTTCCGGCCGTATGACGCACGAAAAATATAAGCATATATATTTTTGTTAGAGCAGATCAGAAAATATATAAAGCAAAATTTCTTCAGGTGCGAGAGGTTGTAACATAGTTTAATCAAAAAGTGAAACGAAAACCAGGTGGACAAAAGTGAGGAAATTTACCACACATATATATAAGCATCTATGCGAAAGATAAGACAACTCTGTACTCAAAAATGACAAAGTAGCAAAAGTTCGGCAAAATTAGTACATTTATCTACATTATTATGGTGTTTTGAATTATTTGCTCATTCGGTCACTCTTTACACAAAAAGTGTATTAGTGCATAATAAAACTAGAAAAAAAATAACAACAATAAATAATGCAAAGACAATAGCTTTGGCATGTCATGCGCAAATGGTGAATATAGTCAATGCATACATTTTTAAAATGCTTTCCCACATTGATTCTGAATATTTTAATGAAAACATAAACAAAAGTCAAGTGTCTCATTTCAGCGGTACTGACTTCTGTCAGGGTACCTCATTTCCCAATTCATGCATGGTATCTTTGGTATATATGGGACTGGGATTTTCATTGTTTATGATTTTCTGGCATTTTTAAGCTACTTGAGATTTTTCAAATTAACGGCTAACTTAAATTTAAACAAATTCAGTTACTACTAAATTAGTTTTTCCATTTATTTTAGTAATAAAATTATAATTTCATGGCTGTCATGTCTTAAGAAATGTGTCTGCTTGGCGTTCTTCTGCTTAAATTTCTAGCTATATTGTAAACTAATTGCTAATACAATGATTTGTGAGCAGCTTCGTCACACAATTAAGTTCAAAACAGAATATATCCCACTATAACTGCCAAAAGCGTGTAAGCGACAATAAATAAACTTTACATTAATAGTTTTTTATGTTTATGACTTTATGTATATTGTCAATTCTCATAAAAAAATAAAACGAAAATCTCAAATGTTGTCGCTTACACCATATTATAACCGATAATCGATATATCGGTGACTGCTTCAGCTTTTTCCGAATATAAAGTTGCAGAAATATACTGTTTTAAAAACAAAGTTTTATGGCAACAGATTAGGTATATAGTATCAGCACATTGACGGTATATCGTTGGCATATATCGATACTTCAACGATGTGTCGTCAGTGAAAAAGTATCGGCCTTCTTCGATATACCGCCTTCAACACAACTTTATGTATTTTACATTCCTAACTACACTTATATTTTATTTAAGTGCATTTTTTCAACATCTCCAAACAACAAAGACTGCAAGCAGTTCATATTTTAGATTTCATGTTCACATCGGAGGTCTTTTCTGTTTAAGTTAAAAAATAAATCGTTTAAACGAACAAACAACAATTCATTTTTTATTATAGTCGTACATGAGTACATTTATAAGTATACATTTTCTTTTTACTGATTTTTTTCATTTTTTTTTTTTTTTTTTTTTTTGTATTATACACCTGTCATGCTGCATTGTCATCGCTTTTATATGGAAATCTTGCTGAATGATCGCTTAAGTACGTGAGAAAATGTTTTGCGCATTGCCATATCGAAGCATTACATATATAGGTATATATAGGTTTACGACAGCAATTGGAATGTTATAAAAAGCACGTGCAAAACACACTTATTGGCTATACTAATATTCACTATATACACGTATACTCGTAGAGGTACGAGTAAATACGTCTATGTATATACGATATACAATATATATACTACAGGTATATTACTGTATCGTTGAATATCGAAATCGAGCGCCATTTACGGTGACTGTTCACTTTCTTCGTTTTTGAAGAAGTCTGTTCTGATGATGCCACCAGCACTTAAACCGCACTAAACCATGGTATTTAGTTGGATTTATCGGTACCATCAAATTTTTATTGGTTCAAAAGCGACAATTTTGCATTTTGATAGACCCCATTGAGACAAAAGTTTGTATCATCACTTATTTCAGTGTTGCCACATTGCTAAAAAAAAAAAACAACCAGTAAAATACAAAAAATCCATCAACACACTATGAGAGAATCTAGTGTCAAGAACACATATAATGGAACTCATATTTGTGTCATCGAAGCGCAGTACTAAACTGTGAATTTAGTAGATTCGCAGCACGTGAATAAAATCAAGTGTGACCTATACACGTGCAGCATGCTTCGTCAAAATTACTAAAGTTAACGGCAAACATTTTCCATTTAATTAAGCAATATGTTGGAACCAGAGTATAAAACCATAACCGAAACCGTTAACCAAAAGTAACCGATTCAAATTTAGAAACGAAACCGAAACAACCGATATTCAAATTTTTTTAAAACCAGAACTTTTTAACAAAATAAAATAAAATCAAATGTGAGAACCGTACCTGAATTAAAACATTTGTACCGGTATAGTTTCGGTTCGCCCTTTCATTTTTCTTTAAGAAAACTACTTATGCGCAGTGTACTTATGCATAATGTTCGAAGGAAAACAAAAAAACAGCTGATACCATACATAGTTAAATGCTTAGAAAGTTATACAACTTTCACTGAACTATTCGAATTGTCGAAAGTTGCTCTCGCAGTTCCTGCTACGCAAGTAAGCGTAGAGCGTTTGTATTCAGGTGTCAAGTTTATTATGAATCCATTAAGGAATCGGCTGGACGTACAAATATTTCATATAAAATTCGAAAAGTGGGCGGTGAGTTTGTATGGGGGCTACTGCTAAAAGTGTAAGTGGCATGGTAGTTCTGCCATATATTTAAGAAGTATTCATACCCCATTTCAAAACGATATCTTAGCTTCGAATCATACAGACAGGGAACAGACAAACAGATGGACACATATAGTTCAATTCGTCTCCTCGAGCTGATAGCGATGCTTCGTTTAACGCGTTGCGAAATGGTCATGTGATCCGTAATATTGACCGGAACCGTAAAGGTATACCGAATTTAAAATCCAAGAACCGTCCCGAAACCAAATACCGAAATAAATTGATACCGGTACAGAACTTTATACCGAAGCACATGTTTTACACAAAAAATTCCGGTTTTATTCCCTGGTTGAAACGCTTAGCACAACATATTAATGGTTTTTAATAGAAGGAATGGATCTACTATGTCAATTGGATGAATTAACTTTCATTTTAACCATCAATTGAGAGATAACTCATAGTTTAAATTTATTTGTAACTGTTTCGATATAAAAGTACACATAAATTAGATTCCACTCAGACACAGCCGACCAAATGTTCGAAAATAATATCGTTATGCAAAATTTTGACAAGAGTTTTTCGGACAAAACTATTGACAACGGCAGTTGATGACGATTTTTTTTCGAATAGGCTTTGCCTCGACTAATCGCTCAGTTTGTGGCAGTCGAACTTTCGTTCTCGATACTTCGGTAGCGATATCTATAATGATATGTTTTGCGATACTAATTGGAGTGTCATTTAAATTTTGTTCTAGACATACCAAATTAATAAAATTTAAACACATTATTATATTACATACCCGCATGTAACCATGTAATTCTCATTTAGTTTTTCATGTCTATGTTTTTGAATGTGTACAAGAAGCATTCAATTTTAGCTTTACCGACGATTTATCTGTATTTTGGTATTTATTAGAACATTTTCATTTAAACTGAAGCAAAAGCTGGTAACACTGAAATATTATTTAAAACAATTATGAAGACTTTAAATCACTACGCTTTACTTCACTAATCCATCTTTAAATTCAAGGCACTTAGATATGTGTGTCTGTGTGTATATGTGTGTGTGGCTGCGTGTGCATGCATGTGTGTGTGCGAGTGTGTTTGTTCATTCCAAAATTAAGTACGCGCAATTGTTTTGCATAATGGCTTACAACAACAAACACAACTACAAAAGAAGCATGGTGCAGAGCGTGAACTGAACTAAAGAAAATTTGCCCTCCTCACACGCACACGCACACCACACACACACACACACACACACACACACACACACACACACACACACACACACACACACACACACACACACACACACACACACACACTCACAGATATCTACAACAACATGCAAATCTGGACACTATGAATAATGCCATTGTGAGAACTACTACTGAGGTTGTTGAGTTAAATGCATATTCTACTCCATCTACCCCATCAGAAGAATACCAGAAATGCCAGTGCAACTCTTCTGTTGCTGCTGCTTAACCTCTTGAACTCACCATGCATGCCAATGCACTGTCCAGTAGTTACTCTTCACTTGAAGCTAATTAGGCAAGATGAAATAAAATGCATTGAATAAAGGGAGCCAAAAGTTTTTTACTGATAATTTTGATTCGCCAAAATATTGATGTGAGATAGTGACAATAATACATTTAACACGCGCGTACAATAATAACAAATATAAGTTTAAGAATAAAAACGCAATTCAGAATGCTTCGTGCGAGCGATTTGATATGCACCCAAGAGCTAGATCAGGTGAGCGAGTTGGTATACAATGCATCTGTGAGAGCGATATGGTAAAATGTTATGGACGAGTAATATGTCTGGTTTGCGGGTTATCGTAAAAAAAAAAAGCTGAGTGTGCTGTTATATCATGTTTTTCCAGGTACATTGCCTTGCAGAGATTGGATTTATCTGCTATTTGTTTAATGTTGTACATATGAACTGCTTCATGCTCCATCGAATAGTCTTCATGGAGTGGCTTTTTTTACGTTGACTGCATCGAGTTTTGTTAAAATTGGTGAAGTATGTTGTTGCATCAGGAAGTTACTTGTATCGAGTTTATGAAGTTCAGGTTGTTGTTATTCAAGAATGTTATTAGCAGCAAGTTTTTTCAAGAATGATCCTCTTTAAAAGCTGTATCTTCAAAGCTGTTCTTTCCATCGAATGGAGTTACTGCTGAGTTGAAGTTACTTGTATAGAGCGGTTTTACTTGAAGATCTTGAAGATGTTGACATATATGTGGAGAAGATTATTGCTGTTTAGTGATTCTTGAACATCCGTTAAAACAAAAAAATAAAAAAAATGTTACTAGCAGGGTGTGTTTTTGTTTGTTTTTGTAGTAATGCTGAAGTTTATACAGACTCTGCGCCGACAATCGAAATTTCCATAGTGAGACTATCTTTAAAGTTATTTGTAATGCTTTTCATTTCGCCGTGTGTGAGACGCATGAAGCTTTTATTGTTCATCTCGCGGAAGTCGCTAGCTTCAATACTGTTGCGCGTCCCAACCTCAACGGAACGCTGTTCTGCACCCTGGGCATTTCGGATGGTCAGTTTTAATTAATCGGCTTCAGTGCCTGCGGGCAGAAAATCCATACCACGTATAAACTAGCTACAATGTTTGCTTTTAGCAGCACAGGAGTTGTAGTAACTGCAGCAGGAGTTTTTGTTGCGGTACTATTGCCGCAAAACTTGTTAAGTTTTCCTGGTCCCTCATCGCTAGCAAAAGTGTCCCACGAACTTCTACAAGCCATCACTAGAAGTGGTAAATACTCTTCCAAGTTCTTGAATGAGTCAGGCAACGAATTATTTTCGACCATTGCATCGAAACGTTTTCCAACAGGCTTATACACCAGAAAGGCCAGCACACTGTGCCGGTTCGGCTGAAAGCTCTCTGTATCAAACGTTATTACATTTTGCATACCGTCGTCCATATCGCGAAGCTCCAGCATGTTGGTGCCATGATGCTTCTCTATATAATGTGATAGCAAGCTGGCCGGATGTATGTCCAATTTGCAATCGTCGATCGGACATTTGAAAGTGAATTGTTGTAAACGAATATAGCGTCTACGTAACGTGGCTGTTTGACGTAAACGTTCATAGCGCATCTCGGGTGAGTTTAGCACATCGGCAGCTCCTGTGGTATCATGCGATAGTTGTTCTGCCATGACGATAGCGTCCAGACGCGCTTCCAAAGCGTCCATATCCTGTCCTGCAATACGCGGCGCAAAGGCGCCCGCCGAGAAGAACTGCAGACTCCGCGCCACTGTGGAGAGCATGATTCGACTCGAACTTTGCAAAACAAGTATATTGGAGTCCGAAACGCTGTATGTCACATCGGTGGCCATTGACGTATCAGAAGTTACTGCCGCAAGTGCACCGCTTTGCGTTGATGTTGCATTCGGTATATCAGTGGCACTTCGATTTTTTGAAGGTAGCTGATTGTATGTACCGCTGTACACACGGTGATAAAACTCCTTCTCGCCTGTATTATCAACCGCCGGCTTCCTTTCAACGTACGTGTTCGGCTGCACTGCAGTGCATATTGCCGAAGCTTTTGGCTTCTTCGCGTTGTGGCACTTGTCATCCACTGCCTCCGGCCTATGTGCAACGGACGACAGCGTTGTCGTTGACGAGGCATTCGAGAGGTTGGATGAATCAAATTCAACGATACCATTGTCCGGATCTGTATCGTTTTCAAATGACTCGACCTCGGCTTCAATATCTGCAGCGTTGATATCATCCACCAGCACATCCATCTCATCGAACTCATCGCTGTCGTCAAAATATAGTTGCCGCCTATACATACCGCTAGCTGGAGTTTGCAGATTATCCATAGTAAAATAATGCGAGCAGCCCGGCATCGGCTCTGCTTCACTGTCAGAAATACTGCAGTAATCGGTGCGTTCTGGAAATTGCATAATTTCAAAGAAAATATTATGTAACAATCTGCTGCTCACCGCTGAGTTGAAATACCCACCTGAATCCTGATCGCCCAGTTCATCGACGCTTCTATAATGCTCGGAGCTTGGATCATCACCCTGCCACGGTGACAATTGTGTTCCCGCCGGTTCATCCAGCATAACGTCCGCTGCCAACGCTGACACTGCTGCCTCCGCAGCCTCCACCTCATCCAACATGTTTTGCGCTGCCTCCGCTTCAACCAACATCTCCTGCGCTGCCGCAGCAGCCGCCGTAGCCGCAGCCGCAGCTGCCTCTGCTTCATGCACTGCCACCGCTGCCATCGGTGCCTCCGCTTCATTCAACACGGCCTGCGCTGCCACCGGTGCCTCCGCTTCATTCAACACGGCCTGCGCTGCCACCGCAGCCTCCGCATCATCCAACATGACTTGCACTGCCACCGCTGCCACCGGTGCCTCCGCTTCATTCAACACGGCCTGCGCTGCCACCGCAGCCTCCGCATCATCCAGCATGACTTGCACTGCCACCGCTGCCACCGGTGCCTCCGCATCATTCAACACGGCCTGCGCTCCCACCGCAGTCTCCGCATCATCCAGCAAGGCTTGCACTGCCACCGCTGCCACCGGTGCCTCCGCATCATTCAACACGGCCTGCGCTGCCACCGCAGCCTCCGCATCATCCAGCATGACCTGCACTGCCACCGGTGCCTCCGCTTCATTCAACACGGCCTGCGCTGCGACCGGTGCCTCCGCTTCATTCAACACGGCCTGCGCTGCCACCGCAGCCTCCGCATCATCCAGCATGACCTGCACTGCCACCGCTGCCACCTGTGGCTCCGCTTCATTCAACACGGCTTGCGCTGCCACCGCAGCCTCCGCATCATCCAGCATGACCTGCACTGCCACCGGTGCCTCCGCTTCATTCAACACGGACTGCGCTGCCACCGCAGCCTCCGCATCATTAAGCATGACTTGCACTGCCACCGCTGCCACCGGTGCCTTCGCTTCATCCAACACGGCCTGCGCAGCCACCGCTTCCACCTGGCCCACCGCTTTATACAGCGTTGTAGTTGTCGAATCAGCCACTTGCACGTGCACCAAACCTTCGCCGGCTCCTGCATCGCACATGGTTGTTGTTGCTGTCAAAATGGCAGTTTGCAGAGAAGCGTTGTCGCGGCCATCTGATGCGCCATCTGATGCGCCATCTACCGGCGCAATGCGCTTCTGTTCCGCATCTTTGCAGCACTCGTCGGAATAATGCATTTTTCCAAAGAAAATTAATAGGAAGAATCAAAAAAGATATTTTTTCCTCACGAATTACGTTAAAAAAAGTTTTTTTCTATTTTTTTTCTTCACGAATTTACGACAAAAAACTTTTTTCTTCACAAATGCACGTGAAAATAATATTTTTTTTATGTTGAAAATATATTGCTTATTATATCAAAATATAAATATATATATATATATATAGAGGTTTTTAAGAGAGCTTAGTATTTTCTACTGCGTGTGTTAACAGGCCGACGAGTCGATGTAGAATGAAAAAGATTTGAAAAGATTCGTCTCGAAGTAAAGAAAATTCGGAGAAATAAATTTCATGGCCAACTATAATTGATATGAAATAGTTTTCCAATGCAACCCTGTATTTTTTTTTTTTTGCACCAGAAAGAGACAAACATATTTTTTATTCTTTGGTATTGAAATGAAGCCACTATAGTCACAATTCATTTGTATGTATGTGCGTATTTGTCAAATAAGAAACTTCTAGATGAATTGAAAACCAAGTGACGACAGCCTATTTCCAACTCAAAAAACTTCTAATATCAATTTTATGATGAAAGATTGTTATATTTTTCATTTGTATTATTGCGAATGATTATACTCAATATAAAGTACTTCTATACTTATTTTGTATTATTTCGTTCTTTGATATATTGGCTTAAAAGTTGAGATGCAGATTAAACGCGGATGGGACAGGCACTTTGATATTTATATGAAGCATTTGTTAAGGCATAAAATCCCACAATATTAAACTTTAAGTTGATATTGACTACAATAAAAAAGTTGTTCATACAAAAACGCCAAAATGAGCAGTTGGACGGTGTGGGGATTACACTAAAAATGATAGTTACACGCAGAATAGATTATATATAATCGTATGTGCAGAATCCCAACATAAAAAGCTATCATAAGAAAAATCGCGCTGATATTGACTTAAATCAATTAATTTACCATACAAAACTGCATAAGTTGGTAGTGAGTTTATATGAGACTACCTCTAGAAAAGGTTGTGACACACTGATATAGTTTAATTTAATATAAGTCTGCAGAACTGAATTCAACCAAATTTCTTAAAAAAAAATGTAGAAAAATGGAACAACACAACACAACACAACACACAGACGGACATGTCTAGATCGACTTGTCTCGTCGAGTTCTTCAAGAATATTTATAGTTTATGGGATCTCCGATGTCTGCTTCAATGCGTTGCAAATATTGTGACTAAATTCAAATTCCATGCACACCCTGTACCATTCGTTTTAGCTACTTTTAGTTAAAAAGGACCAAAGATACCGGGAAAGGCCCGCGTGGGCTTTGCCGTCGGCGTCATTGATAATAAAAATGAACGTTCAAAGTATGCTCCGGATGAGTATATGCGTAAGGAATTGCGTGCCGTACTGGAAAATGCTAGGAAGGAGATTGAGGAAGAAAAAGAGAAAGTTAACAATGCATCTCAAGAATAAAGTAAATTATTTGAAACAAAATATGAAAATTTATCAAATTAATTTGTTTCTTCTTAGATGATCGAATTTTTTCGCTGTCAGACGTCATTGTCGTCGCTACCAAACGCCCAGCCTGTTGCTTTGTTTTGTAACAAAAATTCAGACATCCATAAAGACAAAATAAATAACAAAAATACAAAAATAATCTAGACAAATGAACTTATACTATTGTGAACTTATTTAAATCTGACTGTGAACAATCCAATGTAAATTTACTTACTATTCCAAATTTATCTGTGAAATACCTCTTTACAAGCTTTTCGCTAGTCAAAATAAAAAAAAAACCCTAGTTTGGCAAAATATTGCAAACGAAAACGATATATTCCAACTAGTTGTAAGTTTTCGTGAACTTTGTTCGATACAAGAAACAAACAATTCGAATGAAAAGACAAGGCAAATGAGCTAAACAAAGCGAGCAGTTTTTCGTTTCGCTTACTCTTCAACAGTGCTTGTTTCGTCCGTCTCTTTCTCGATTTAGCTGCCGCTTCGTTTGCATTCTACAAGCAAATAAATTAGATTTTTCTACTCTGTATCCATTAGGTAAAAGTATAGTTTTACCTAATGGATACAGACAGATACAAACAGGCAGATGGAGGCTTACTATAACGGATAGCTCCCATCCCATAGGGATAGCCCCCATACAAACATGCTCTCCAGTTTTAATTTTTTGATATGAAGTTTGTTTTTAATTAAGGCGTATCTTTTTAATTGGGCGTATCTTACGTCAATTGTTAAAATATAATCCATATAGGCCCAGATCGAACACTTTTAAGGGTACCGCCCATTTTTTGAATTTTCGGTTGAACACTTTTTGTTTTTATTATACTCTTCATACCGAGTTTGTGTTATAATTTTGTCTCAATATTTACAACGACTTGAAGGAAGCATCGTAGACCCCATGTAGTATACGGGTATATATTCATATTCAGCGCGAAAAGACAGGTCGATATAGCCATGTCCGTCCGTCCGTCCTTCCGATCGTATCGTATGTGTATGAGAGAAAAGTTCTCCATCTAGAGAAGACGAATTATGTGTTTTTCGTTGAAATTACCGATTTATGCTCCATATAATTTCAAATTTAATAGCATCACTACAAATAGCTAAAATTTAAATAAAGATAATGTAATTTTGACACTCACATGTCAACGTCAATGAATATTTTGTTAGTACAGGGTATAATCTAGTCGAACACCTCAACTATAGCTCTTTATTATTCTTGTTCTTGTTTTTGGTTTTTTGTTTTTGTTTTTGTTTTTGTTTTTTTTAATACTCGTATGTTTTCTGTTGCAACATTGTTGTGGCAACTTCTGCAGCGTTTATATTGTATCTTGTTGCATTTATAATTTCCGGATTGCATGCGGCAAAGAAGTTGTAAGCGAATCGAGGGTAGTATGAAGTGTTTTATATACATACAATGAGCTATGTATATGTATAGTGTATGAATATACATATGTTGGTATGTACGATATGTAGAGTTGGGTAGTGTTGAAAAATGTGTCAACATGCAACAAAACTAAAACAAACAACTTGCAATGCATTGTTGTAATATTTTATGTCTTTGAGTTGCTGTTTGTGTTTCAAACATTCTACAGATTTATGCTGTAAGTACAACAACATTAAACAATAGCAACAACAACAAAAATAAAAACAACGACAACAAAAGCCGGTCTACAACAATAAAAAACAAGTTGGTACTTACATCTTTTAAGTTGTGAGTTGAAGTTGTCGTTGTTTTGTCGTTCTTTTTGTTGTTGTTGTTTTTTTTTTGTTGATGCTGTATGTGATATAAATATACAAAGGCATATATATACATAGGTATATACATATGTATATATAAAAATATGTTTATATATATTTACTTTCATATTTTTTTTATATTTTTTTATTTTCATGTATCAATCATAAAGTATCCATATCAACATGCTACGCCCACTTCTGGGGCGCACAAAAAACCCTTTTTTTACAAATATCGGTTTGAAACCTGATATGACGGCCTCACATACATATGAATGGATGTGATCCACCTACTTTTAGCGGTAGTACCCATACAAAGTTACCTCCAAGCTTTATGATGTTGGGTTGTGCAATTTTCTCTTTCTTGTATACCCTTCACAACGCCATTTTTTGCAACGCCTTAAAGGAAGCATCAGAGTCCCCATAAAGAATATATAATCGTGATTAGCACGGAGAGAAGGGCCATTCTAGGCAGCTTTGTCTAAAACTCTGTCAGTCTGTCTGTGAGTTTATCTGCGCGCTATTCCATCAATCTTTCAAATATTGTTTTGAAAGATTGACCGTCATTCATAACCGCAAGTTCAAAATAGACCGTCATTCATTCACTAGAAAAAGTAGCTGCCATACAAAACCACTTTGTATTTATTTGGTTGTATCGAACATGTTTGATTGAACGCAAATATTTTGAAAATAATAATTGTTTTTACATTGGTAAAGTACAATCAAAAGGTGAATCCAATTTATAATAGCTGATATTGTATTGTATTGACATTGTAACGTTGCATCTGTAAACAGTCGAGAACTTGTTAACTCATTTGTACAGCGTGCTGCCTGATGTTTCAGATGACCTGGATTGACACTATAAATCACATGCATGTTTCAACTTGTGCTGCTTCTGGTTATAAAAAAAAAACTTCATGCCAACAACTTTAAAAATTGAAAGATTAGGGCTGAAAAGAATGTACAGGCAGACAGATGGAGCAATAATAACTATGGTGACTTCATTTCAATAACAAAAAACAAAAAAAAAAACATATATTTGTCTCTTTCTGGTGCCAACAAATTGTTGTTATTGTTCAATGTAAAAGTATGATCAATCATAAGAAGAACAATATATGTATGTTCTAATGTGTTTTTGAAAGCGGTGCTGCAATTGGCAATAAGCTAAATGCATCTCCCGGAATCACTTCCCATGATTTTAGTAAAGAACAGTTTTTCCGTTACGGTCGACCAATGAATGCAACTATCGCCGAATTTTTCCATTTGTTCTTTTTTTTTTTTTTTTTTGTAAAATCCTAGTCACTCTGGCCAAGACTCTACAGAATATGACACTGAAAAGATTATATTTCACTTACTGATTGATATTGATTAATCAAACCTGGAAAGTATAATGTTGAATAATATATGTGTCAATGGATTATTGCAATCGGTGCAGCATTCAAATACGGCTGAAACTCAGAATATGTACAAAACTGACGATTACCTACACAATCATCTTCCCGCACACAAATTCAAAGATTTTTAAAATATTTTCTAAATACTTAATATCAACTTAAAAGGAGCACATTTTCTCTTACGTCTGCCCAATAATCGGAACTATCTCCGACACTCTCTTGTTTCATTTTAAGCCAATCCTCTTCCCAAAACGACATTAGAAATCGACTTGATGGCACACACAGCTAACAGCCTTATGGATATCACAAATCGGCTTCTTTATGCCATTCTCTGTAATATAAAAGCTCAAAATGATGTAGAAAATTAGTGAGATTCGGAATCATTAGGCATCCATGAAAGGTTATGTGCTCCTTACAAAAATTTTGCTATACCGGAAGATGGTATTTTGATATTCGATTTCCGCTCTGATTTAAAAAATCCATTAGAATACACATTTCCCACATTGTCCTTGCCATAATTGATCATATGGGAAACATTCTGCCGTCGTGATGCAATTGGCAATATATGGCAAAGACTGCGGATTTAAATCCCGCTTAAACCATGGTAGTCCCGTTTTTATTTGTTAGCCAAAGGCAAAATAGCCGTCAGTGTCAGGAGTGTTAAATGTTTGTATCGTTTTTTATATCGTATGTTTGTACATATCTTCGTAACAAGTATTAATGAGTATTTTTGTGAGCACACAAGCTCGTGAGCATACTCATAGCTTATGAGTTGACAGCGCTCGAACATGCTCACAAGCAAGAGCCAAAATGAGCTACGATGTGCTGGTCATGAGTTTTTCCGAACTCTGTTTGTAAGTAAAATTTCTGTGTAAAAAAAAATTTAATACGATCAAATGCAGCTGTCAATTCAGTTTTCAATATTTCTGAATGTCAGATATTAGGTGTTAACGCCAGATACGTTAACTTTAGGTATTGCTACGAGTACGTGTTTATATCGCATAGTAAAAATGTATCTATAAGTTTTTAGGTTTATGCAAGCACGTACATGCACAACTATTCTTTACGCTATTGCACGTTGATGACATTGCATATGGTAAACGCAATCAAAAAGTTTTTCTGCGAACAAACAAAACTTTTAATTAATCTGTCAAATTGTTCAGACACATGGCCACGGTCCACTTGATGGCGATGGCGATGGCGCTGGCAGGCATTGGGCGACAAATTTCGCTCGTATTTAAATTAATTTCATTATTTTTTTTTTTTTTTTTAATTTTGCATTGCTTCCGCTGTTGCTGGCAGATTAGCGTTAGCGGTAGCGTGCATGTGCCACGCCCACAGTGCACCGCACGGTGCCACACGATGAGCATCATTATTTATATTTTATTCACTTGCCAGCCGCATAATTCTCCACTGCATCTCGCGCATTTTTTTTTTCGCATTCGCTACAAATGCAAATTAGTTACAAAATTTTTAGCTTACTCCATTAGAAGTTGTACATGCCTTACAACACAGGGCGCGCCTGACCGCCCGTTGACAACCCTACCGGTTAGCGCATGTTGCTAGCTTGGATTGACTTGGCTTGGCTTCCATCACGCCTTTGTTCTGCGGTCGGTGATGAAATTCTCATCCACCCCTGCCCTACCCTCTACCGACTCAAATTCTTTCATATCCTGACTCTGACCAACTTCTGTTTCTGTCTGTTGCAGCAGTAGCAGCTTCGTTCAGTTAACCACAGCCAGACGTTTTCGTCTCTGTTGTTATATTGTATGTATCCCTACTTTATACCAAACTTTTATTTTTGGTTCTCTCTTTCTATCCATGGAGTACCATCCGGTAGCCTTTTCATTTGCGCGCGTTAACAAGACCACTAAATATAGCGAAACGGCGTCAAAAGCCTTGCTTGCACTTCGCCATTGAAGTTGTTAGCTGTGAAAAGTTTTATAACCGCCCATTCCATCAGCTGTAGGAGAGTGAAGTAGCAGCAGCAGCAGCAGCAGTGCTAGAATAGCTACAATTATTGTTTCTGATGTTGCTTCTGTTGTTATTGCAGTCGTTCTGACCGCTCTTGTTGTTGTTGTTGTTGCTCCTGCTGCTGTTGTTAATAGTAGCAGCAGCAGCAGCAGCAACATTTTGTTGCTTAACGACATCGCGCAACATTTTTGTGGTTTTTGTCTTTAACGCTTCTCAAAAAGTTTTATACAATTTTGTATCTCAAATGGAAATTTCTCGAGTTTATTGATATACTTATATGTATTTGCAAATTAAAATGAAAATTCTAACTTAAACTGAATGACAACAATTAAATTTACTGCGTGCACATGTTGCAATACCTCATTAACATTTGCATTAATGCCATCTGTTTACTTTTTTCTCTCCCTTTCTTGTTTCACGGCTGTCGGCTGCTGAGCATGAGTGCAACACTGAGATTTCAGTGTTTTATAAATTTGATACCGTGGTGTCACAGAAATCTTTGTGAAATTCAAACCACCAGACAGAATATTCTCTATAGATTTCTGTGACACCTCTGATTTTTAAGTGTAAAAAATAAAGAAAGGCTAGAGTTGCTTAGTCTCAGTTCGATCGACTTTGTACAGACGTAATCACATACAGTAGGAAATGGTAAATGCAATCTCTATGACATTTAAAAAATGTTAAACTGTGCTGCTCAAAATATTCAATAACCCAAGAGATGGTTAAGTGTATGTTAACCAATCGCTTTTACAGAGTGGAGCGCCAAATCGAAGTAGCGGGCTGCTCACTCCAACTCGCCCCATGTTAAGATGAGGCGCTCCGGGAGGTGTTCTCTCAAAAGAGCCATCGATGGCCTTGAAGTGTGAGCCGTTGGTACGTCCTGTTAGTACCACATATATCTCCTAAGTCCAATTTAGCAAGTCGTGGAAAAAAAATCGTCAAACATGTTCAAATACCGGTTTGAACTCACTGTCACATAAATGAAAATATTATATTTGTCCGGTTCGGGAATAGTACCAATCGGCTAATTATGGGTATTGCAGTAGGTATTCCTTTGCGCCTTTTTTAAGATGCGTCAGCTGTTCGATGAAGCGCTGAAGTAAATCGGCAAATATCAATTAACTTATCATTTAATATGTAGTATACCAAAATCTAATATATACTTGTATATACCTGAACCTTCATCGGGAACCTGCCTGTCTGTCTATTTGTGAAAACCAATTGAAAATCACCGCATTCGTTTTTTAGATTGGAGGTAACACATAGAAATGAAAAGCAGACAACTTCAATTTAATTGCACAAAGAAAACTGGCACATCTTCTCTTAAATTTTGCATAATTTAGTGTCAAAATACAAATTTTGCTTTTAAAATTTTAAGATGGCAATCCTGCTATTGTGTTTCTTTACTCTCTTAACTCAGATGTGGGTTTTGCAATAGTATGCGTATGTTAAACACTGTTTCACGCGTGGAAGTAAGACAGAAAATGTTTTCGTTTCGCTTTTGCTTTGTATACGTACACGGGCTGCCGATTGTGCAGTCGCTCAGTACCCATTGGGCTGCGCACCATTGAGATATGTGGAATAGCAACAGTCTACATCATACATCATACATGACCATCATGCATGGCCTTCTTGGACATTCTCTCGTTGTGGATTTTTCATTTCCGCATAATTTTTCGAGAAGTTTAACCAGTTTGCTAGTAAGCAACTCGCAAATATACTCCATTCCTATTCAAGTTACTTTTGTTACTCGTATAATTCAACATTTTTAAGGTTATCCTCGTATGTAAGTATTTCTAAACACGTACATATGTAAATATAAGTGTATTGTGGGTTGCATACTGTCAGCATTTCTTTCCACGTAATTCATTAGAACTGTAATGAAATATAATTCGCCAACTTCAAGTGCAAAGTTATTTTGAAATCGTCTCTTTTTTTTTGTTTTTTTTTTTTAATTTGACTGTGTCTTGTATCTGCAACCGACATTCTGTTCTTATTGCTGTTGTTGTTGTTGTTGTTGTTTTTGTGACTACCTCAAAATTTTGTTGCTGCGGTTTACTGTCGTCTAGTCGGTTGATCGGTTAGTTAGTTTTTTGCTACTTTGAATAGAACACATGCTGTTTAAATTTCTTCTTTGCCAAAATAGTAATTTTAGACTTGAACTTTGTGCAGCGCAGTTGGATGCGCGAACAAAAAATCGCCTTTTCGAACAAATCACAAAATTGCCACATGAGAAACTATTGTGAATAACAGCTTATACAGAACAAATTAATACAGAGTGAGATGCCAGGCAACTAAAAAACCTGGAAAATACTGAGAAAGTTACAAAAATTATTGAATGTACTCGTAGTAACAATAGTGTCCCAAGATAGGCGACGCACATGTGTCCCAACTTAAACAATAAAGCACAATGAGAAAGAAGAGACGCGTATCAAAATAATCTAATCAATAAAATAATGAAAATGAATATGTAGTTGGATGCAGTCAGTAGATTTCTGATCGATTATAATCGATAACTACTTTCATTTGAAAAGTCGCCGGTTCTATTCGGCCAACAAATTGATGTGTATGGAGCTTTTGTGCAGATAGTACAGTCGTCCCAAATACACTCGTCGTCCCAAATACACTCGTTGCTACGTGTCATTAATATTGCCGATAAATCGATATTTTTCTAGTGGTGGTGTTCACATTCATTCTTTCGATTTATATTGCAGGACTACTCGAATTCGTTTTATTACTATTGTGAAGTCTTGAAATTCACTACCAAATATATTTTCAGTAATAGCATATCTTAGAAATACGAATTTGTTAACATATTTCTAAGAACAATGATTCTAAACGTGAAAAATTTACCATACTATCGAATTTACTTCCGCCAAATTTTCCCGAAAGTTAAAATCTATACGGCGGGTGGGGTAGAACTTACCATTTCAGCGTTTCCAAGTAGGTCTTGACCGGTTTTGCAACATGTGGCCGAGCGTTGTCATGCTGCAAAATAACTTTGTCGTGCCTTTCTTCGTATTCCGGCCGTTTTGGCTTCAGTTCGCAGATCAAACGCATAAGTTGAGTCCGATTGCGTTCCCCCGTGATCGTTTCATTCGGTTTGAGCAGCTCGTAGTAGATCACGCCGCGCTGGTCCCACCAAATACAGAGTATAAGTTTCATGCCATGAATAGTCGGCTTTTTTCGCTTGCGGTTTTTGTAATGGATCCACTTTCATCGCCAGTCACAATGCGATGCAAAAAAACCTTTTTCTTTTTTTGGCGTTCGAGGAGCTGTTCACAAGCGAAAAACCGCCTTGCGACCTCGCGCTGCTTCAACTTGTATGGCACCCAGTTTCCTTCCATTTGAATCAATTCCATGGCTTTTAGATGTTTGCTGACTATCGACTCATCCACTCCCATTCTGACAACTCCTGAAGCGTTTAGCATTGGTCCACATAGCAGAGCAATGATGCCAATTTTTCGTCTTCAAACTGTTTGGGTTGACCCGGCTGTTCCTTATCTTCGAACTCAAAATCACCACTTTTAAAGCGACCAAACCACCTCCGACACGATTGCTCAGATAGAGCATGCTCGCCGTAAACTTCCATATTAAATAATATTAAAGTAATAAAGAAGAACTCCCCCCAAAAACACTTTATCTGGTACGATATTCGACTTGTTCGAGGCAATATTTAGTATTGTTGTTTACGTTTCAAACAAATGACACAAGCTGCCAAAGGCGCTCATTGACAATACTAGGTTTTAGCGGTCAGAAATTGGAAACTCTAATATTGGTTCATATACTAGTGTGAAATGCCAACCACAATGACAACCACCTCCAAAATATTGTAGCAAGAAGAAGGTGAAGAAAAAATTAAGTTTTTCCAACTTTGGGATGATCTGCTATACAAAAGGCTGAATATCCTCTAGAAAATTAGGTACTATCTAAAAGGCACAATCATCCCTCAACCCTGTTGAATGTTAGTATGTTGTAAAAAATCGATTCAATAGTTTTTCCGGAAACAATTTGAAGGTAAAATGGTCCGCGGTCATGATTTCATATTATAGATTGGTAAAGTGGTGTTTCCTCCAAGTCATTTTTAGCATCTTTGAGATCATCTTTTTACATGGGATTTATTGTTGGAAACTAGCTCTGTAGCTTTGGCTTCTTCGAAAGTTGCAAGAAACCTACACAACTTCTCAATTTTATTGAGATATTTTTGTAAAATTGGGTTTGTTACTTTGTATTTTTTTTGTACTAGTCTTCCCGCGTATTGTGTGATTAATCCAAAACATGAAATTCTTGCACAATTTACAATTTGTTGGTTAGTTTTTATATGTAGAAGCGTAGCAACTTAAGCTTTTCAAACGTATACAATCAAAGATGCTTTTTATGGAAACAAATAAACAATTCTCACCAACTTAATGAACTTCTTATTAGCCTCTTTCTAAGTATATATTAACATATTTTTGTTTGAAAAATTTGTCCTTTTGTATTGTATTGCACCATGTTGTTCTGCAACACTTATGTGGTAAAGTTTTCTTGTTTCTTGAATGTGAATGTGAATGGATGGATGGATGGATGGTTGTTTTGCTCTTGTTTTTGCTCTTGTTTTTGATGTTGTTGTTGTTGCAGCTGAAGTTGGCAGCATTTGTTTCACTCGGCCAAAGTACAAAATTAAGTGATGCGGTTTTCCGCTTCCGGCTAACAACACGCCGAGAAAAATGAAAATAGACAGAAACTGTTGTAAGAAAGATGGCGGCGGGGATGCATAGAAAAAAAAAGAAAAAGAAAAAAATGGTAGCCGCATGGTAAAAGCGAGTGTCATCGTCCTTTTGTGTAACACACTTTGAGTATTATATTTGTGAGTATTTGTGATACTTTGAGCCAGCATTCTTTTTTGCTGTCAAACTATAAAAGGAATAAGGAAAGAGAGAAAAAGATAGATAGAGAGAGAGAGAGAGAGAGAAGAGGATCCTTGCTTGCTACTGCTGCTGTGAAACTTGTCATACAAAATCCACAAAATAAATTGCAATTGAATTTTTGCCACTTTGAAGCTCTGCTCTTTTAGACCTTTCCAAACTTCTCTATACTTTCAATATGTATTAAAATTTAAACTTATAACTAACTACATCGTAAGGTATACATATACTAACTTTAAACTAAATGAATTGTTTTTTTGTTTTTCTCATTTCAGGTAGGCAAATATGAAATTTAATACGCAGCGAACTGCAACAAGGATTTTAATTCTTTTAACTATGAACATTGCAGGTATTTTATTTATTACAATACATTTTGATAATTGTACAAAAAACCGACTGCAGAAATCGTTCATATTATTCGATCACTTATGTAATCGATGGTTTATTGCAAGAGAACAGCAAATATATTTAGTTTTGATTTATTCAGAGTCAGTTGAATTCGAAGATATCAACGTACTTATAGTTACGACATCGTTGAGAAGTATGGTAAAGAGTTGAAACTTGGTTCACTGGATTTGAGTGTAATACATTTATTTTAAAGCTATTTTAACTCCAGATTTCTTTCATCCTTACCCTGTTGTTTGTCCGTTTAGTTAAACTGTATTAAAAAAAGCATCGAAATTCATTATTTGAAGCATGTTCAGATATTCGGCAATCTGTATCTCCGTCGATTTGAACATTTCTTTCTCTGAGACTAGAATAGATAACCATTCCAAAATTTATGTGTTGACTATTTAGGTATTGGGTTAGATTTAGTTGAACTTAAATTTCTGCTAAGCGAATTTATTTATATAAAAGCATTTGTATTAAATAGGCTACCGCTAAAAGTGGACTGGCCAAGTCCTTTGATATTTATGTGAAGCGTTCGTTCATAAAATGCAACTACAATAAAAAAACTTTTTCATACCGACAAAATTCAGCGTGTGCTTTATATTGGGGCTATCCCAAACATTGAGTTCAATAAAATGGTATCTTCTTGACGTATGAGAGCATTTCGCGATTTGAATTCACTTGGCATTGATCAAGTAAAATTTATGTTACTTAGGGCCATTTTCACGACTCGCCTATATGTTTAAAGTTAATTTTTTGCAACCTATATCCTAGTTTTCAATGTCACGACTGTTGTTCAGCCTACAAAACGTATTGCCTAGTTCGACGAAACCAATAAATATATTTCAAAGATATTAGTTTTAGAGTTGCCAACTTGACTTCACATTTTCGATAGTAAAATCAAAGCAAACACAAAAACAAAACAAATAACGATTGTCTTTTGTAAAATCCTAGCCACTCTAGCAAATCCTCTACAGAAAATGACACTTAAAATAGTATATTTCACTAATTGATGAGGTTTCATTTAGTATGGCATTAGTCCCGAAGAATTGTAGTGAAGATGTGTCACCTAATCAATCCTGGAAATAATAAGTTATAAAACAAAACAAGCATGGTATTATATTATGTTTCAAATCTAATATTTATTCAAAATACGATCCATTTCACACAATACAACTTTTGGAATGCCTAACCAATTTATTCGTCAACTTTTTAAACTCGTTGTTTGAGATGTTCTTTAGCCCCTGTGTGACGGGAGCTTCTATGGCTGGAACGCCACCGTAAAGAGCTCCTTTCATTGCAGTTTTCATTTTTAGGAAGAGAAAATTTTCGCACGGTGATTGATCCGAATACGGAGGGTGGTCCATGACACAAATCTGTTTTTTTGTGAGGTGTTGCATTTGCAGGCAATTAAAACAGCTGCTTTCGTTTTGAATATTCGGGCCTAACACGTAGAACTCTCGACCACAAACGATGTAAAACTAGTAAATAATATTCTCCATTGACAGTTTGATCTTCCGGAATCAATTCCTTGTGAACAATACCCCCCCTTGGAATCAAAGAAAGTTATCAACATTATTTTGATTCTTGACTTCTGAAAACATAATTTTTTTGGGTTTCGGCTCGTCTTTTGACTTTCAATCTGCAAATTGACGCTTAGTTTCAGCATCATATTTCAAATACCATTATTCATTACCAGATATGAACGAATCAAGAAAATCTGGATCGTTTTCAGCTGTTGAAATGATGTCTTTGCAATGCTCTACACGAGCGTTTTTTTTTTTTGATAATTTAATCATTTAACTGATGTGGAACAAAACATGCACAAACTTTCTTTTATTCAAATCTTTAGTTTATATTTTGTAGATTTTAATGTAATTTAGTTCTTCTGCAGGAAAATTTGCATCGATAGCGATTATTTCACTTACTTTTTCCACTAACTTAACACGATTAGATGCTGCGCGTCGTCCATGTCTTGGATCATCATTTAAATCATCACGACTGTTTTTTTGAAATCGTGTAAACCACGTATAAGTTTGAGTACGGCTCATAAAATCATCAACATAAACTTGTTTTAACAATTCGTAAGTCTCAACAAATTTTTTATTTTATATTCTTCATCAGCTCGATGAGACATGTCGATCCAGCTATGTCCGTCTGTCTATTCGTCCATCCGTCTATCCGTCTGGATGTTGTGGCGCAGTTTTTGAGTGTTTCATTGTCAACTAGACTTTTTGTAATACAGTCAAATACTGACCCGCCACACTCCCTCTATCGTATAGACCCCATACATATTTGAATGTCAATTTGACATACAAATATAAGACGTCAAGCATATATTTTTTAATCCTTACAAACAACGTATTGTTTAGCCAATCACCGTTTTCATTTGTTAGGTATGCCAGACCAAAAAAAAAAAAAAAAAAAAAAAATTAAATAAAAAGCTAAATGTAACATTTCTTAAATTGGCAAAACTTGTATAACGCACTCAAATGCTCAAATTCTATAAACTGTAAAAACAGATAACAGTTTTAGACTATGTTAAAAACGTACTTATTTTCATTTTAACACCAAAACGTTGTAAGACCGATAAATTCTACTTCTCTCTAAAACCGTTGAGCAGTCTTAAATTATAGTTAGTTATGGCATGATTATTGAATGAAATGCCACAAAACAGTTTTTTTTTTTCTTTTTTTTTTCTAATAATTTACCAATAATTTAATTTAATTTTTTGAAATACTTTGCAATACTTCCTAACCACAAGGAAGTCGATTCTATGAAATTTCATAGATATATTTTCGAAGCTACTAAACGAAAAGTCACGTTTAGTTGCTCAAATGTTTAAATGTGCATTTCAAAAAAATATAGAAAAATCGTTCATTCTAATAACTCAGAAATAATAGAAAGGAATGTGACTGAATTTAACTAGCAGTAAGTTAACTTGACTGCATGGTTTCATAATAATAATAATGTCGGAGCTTTAAGTAGATACCCGGAACAGCATACAGATACATTTTGAGATACATATACGTAGAAGTTGTGGCATACATAAATTACTAGTCAGGCAGGCAGGCAAACATATTCAGTTAATGCTACATCAAATAGTTACATAGATAGACAGACAGACAGACAGACAGACAGACAGACAGACAGACAGACAGACAGACTGACGGACAGTGAAACATTTGTAATAAATAAATGAAAAGTATAGCATCATCAAAAAATCAACAGTGAAATGAATTACGAGGCTAATAAAATGTTGCCACGATTTTGCCATTCTTGTAAAGTCTGTGCTATTAGTATGGTTGCTACAAGCAAATAGACAGAACAGATACACACACACACACACACACACACACACACACACACACACACACACACACACACACACACACACACACACACATACATACATAGCTAAACAGTCACATTTGGTAAGCCGAGGCACGTTTCAAGCTACACACAGGCACACACACACAGATACACAGATACATTGTACATAGTTTGTGTTAGTGTATCTGTGTTTTAGTTACAGTGGTCGAATAAATATTTGTAGTTTTAACCAAGTTTTTGTTTATCTCGCTGTGGTTTTTTTTTCGCTTAATATAAACACACAGTAAAAAAAGAGGTTTATTAGTTTATTGTACAAGTTTGTAACAATTAGAACATTTAAATATGCATCTATGTAAACAAGAAAAAGCGACTATAGTGAAGTTCCAACTACTACTGACATGAAACACTCACCTGTGTAGTTTAGAGCGTATAATTTAGTCTATATGCTGCAGTCCTGCTTAGGATGCTGGTATATGCAAGTAGTTGGAGTAGGTTTAAAATGGTTTTATAAATAGTGTGCTAAATGCACTTTAAGAATTAAGTCCTAAAAAATTCTAAAGGAACTTAAATCGTTATTCAGCTAAGTAAAACCAATTAAAATATGTGAATAATGCTGAACTAATATCAATTATGACAGCTCATTTCAGGTTAAAAAAAATTCTCGGTATATAGTATCTATAAGCAGGAAGACAAAAATCCGCTATAGCCAGAAGCAGACACTTAATTGTAGGCAGCCACTACATTCTTGAATAGTGACTTTAATAACTTGATTCAAGGACTATAATAAGTTCTTTTCAAAAAACTTGGTATAGAGAAGTTCATCTAATTTAACAATGAACATACAGTATTTAAAACGATACAAACATTTAACACTCTTATCTATTTTGTCACAGAGTACGCTAACAAATATAAACTTAACTAGCATACCCCAACCGGGATGCTCACACGTGCAGCGTCTTAGCTCAACAGACATACAATATATAGACTTACTCATTTAGTGATATGGACTGAAGCACGTGGGATGAATCAACTACGTCAATAAGAACGCCAACGATTAGTTAAGCCAATAAACACCTTAAGCTTTATTCATAATTGAACTTATATGATTTTTTAAATAAGTTAGGGTTCCATTAGGTTTCATAAGGACCATTAAAACAAAACTCTCTACCGAGGCTAACCATAACCAGTGCGTGACGTAGTATCTGGGCCAAAGCCGCATGACAAGCAAGTGATAACTGCGAATCAGGCTCGATCAGCCTGTAACGCTAACTAAGACTCAGTTTCAGAGCATGAAGGTTTGTGGGCCATTCTATAGGAAACGGGCACTGCGACAGAAAATTATGTCTTTTGTACCCTATTCCTGCTATGGTTAATTTATCTAGGATCATATCCGTCTGTTTAATGAAACGGAGAATTTCCTTAGACGAGGGGTGTATCTGATCGTATCAGATGTAGTAAAGGGTCTATATATCTGCTCAATTCGGAGCCTGGCCAAGGCCGTACAATCGCAAAGCTGAGGTAAACTTGTTTCGTCTGGACTCTGTTTCTGAGGAGAGACCTACTTAATTTAGGTGATATCTCAGTGGATGATGGCCAGAGAGGTAGCCCAAAACCAACCTCAGGTCAGATGTATTGAAATGTGCGTTGGTTTTTGGAGATATAGCACGAGTTAGTAGCTTGGCCTGCCATAGACCAGGATATTGTATACAGTACCGGGAGGCAATGCTTTGGAAACGATGTACTATAAAAGATTTAAACTTAGCCGAGCTAAGTCGACTAAAAGGTTTCTGACCTATAAAGTAAGTTTCCGAACCAGTTCTGGCTAGTTCATCAGCACTTTCGTTGTCCGCGATACCCTTATGGCTATTTACCCAACAAATCGCGACTTTGCGGTCAATTGAAAGTTGTTAGAGAATATCGTAGCATTGAAGAACCAGCCTCGAGGAGAAATTCCAAGAGGTTAGGGCTATCTGAAAGGATGGTTGTTTTGGCCACCTTTGGACTTTTATCTAAAAGCTGTCGGGCGCAGACCTCAATGGTGTAGACCTCAGATTGAAAAACCGTGGGCCAGGCACATATGGCAATAGAGATCCTGGTGTTGGGTCCGTAGACACCCGCACCTGTGCCCGTATCGGCAAGTGATCCATCAGTGAACCAGTTGATCGTAGATGGTCCTGTACGTGAGCTGCCCTCCTCCCAGTTTGATCGACTGGAACGGGGAGAATTGAGAAGCTTATGCCGAAACGCAATTCCGTGGTCAAACAATCTGAAGCGTCTGAGCTTCCGACTGTCTACAGTATGAAGTCAGCGGAGGTAGACCGATGATCGCATGTCCCATTGCGGCAGTGGGACACGCTCAGGCAAATAATCCGTTGCAGTATGTCGCACTGCTTTATTACATCTGTTTGCAGCAGTTTAGGCCACCATACAAGGGCGGCGTATGTTACTTTAGGTCTCACTTTTAAAAGGTCCATGTCGGGTCTATCATTTGAATATTCAAAAATGTATACAAATGAAATGTCCTATTATCGTTCCTAAGAATGTTGAACAGAATTAGGACATAGGCGCTATGAATTGGTAGTTATTGTATAATGTAAGGTAAAACACTATGAAGAAGATAGAACATGTCCATTACGAGCAATGAGCTAAGTATACAAAGACGAGTCTTTACCAACTTTACGCTTAGCGTCAAAAATGCTTTAATCGGTCAGACCAAGTACTTAAACTACAATCGACATCTACAGAACCGAAGCTTCAATACTCTTCACACCCCTTCATTCCATATTTTAGCTGGTTATCTTATAAATATATGAAGCTTCTGTCCATTAGAGTTCACTGTAATATTGACCGTAATAAAAAAATTTTTTATACAAAGTTCGAAATTTGGGAGGGGCGTTTGTGTGGGGGCGTGGCATGGTAGGTGTGGTATATGTTCAGCCTAGCGTTCATAGCCGATTTCAGTTTGACAGACAGACAGACAGAAAGATGGACGGACAGACACGATAACAGAAGGACATAGCTAGTTTAATAAATCCCGTATAGCTGATCTACAATATATAAGCTTTATGTTGTTGTTGTAACAGCTTCGTTTGAGCTGATACAGCCACTTGGGCTGAGTTGGACAACCTTTGAAAGCACGAATCTCCTTGTGCAGATCGGTCCCGGGGCGAAAACCCATTCGTCCTTGGGAACGTAAGCTTTATGTGGTCTCGGATGCTTCCTTCAATGTGTTACAAACTCAGTGACAAAAATTTTAATACTGTTCACACTATGTGCGAAGGGCATAAATATAATAAATAATTAAAGCAGCTTAGTAAACCATAATGCGTCTGAGATCATCAACGCGAAATTGTCAAGGTTCTGCGTTGATATTTCTAACACATCCATTAACTACATAGTACGCTCAAGTAAAGTTTCAGTCGATATCAGCAAAAATTAATGATTCAACTTCACTCATACCTCGACTCATCTCGAGTTATGTGGCATGAATTCAAAGTCGCAATCTAAGCTACTACGGCTACTACGGCTGCTGCTGCTGCTGGTACTGCCATATACTAGACGTATATCATGTGTGTGCTTATAGTATGAGCGTCGGGTGTGCGTTCATCGTCCGACCGTCAATACTTCAGCGTTATACATATGTGCAATGCATACTTTAAGCGAATCTTCTGACGATAAGGACTGGAACTCATTTAAACTCAACTCAACTTCGCAACTGCTGACACACATAAGCGTTGTTGTTGTTGCTGTTGCTGTTGTTGTTGCAGTTGTTGCTGTTGCCATAGCAAATGAAATAAAAATAAAATTTTATATTGTTCAACGTTGTAGAAAAGTAAAAGAAAAATACTGCAGCTAAACTACATATGTACATACATATGCTTATACATTTGCAGATACAATGCTAACTAACTATATGTCTATGTAGCTACAAGTAGATACATACATATGTATCTCATTCCTATACATTGTAGGTGCGCTCAAGTCTGTGCTTTTATAAATTGCATATGGCATATTATAATATTATGAGGTGCGCTAAAGCCTGCTGAGAATGAAATTGAGACTGTGTGTGCAATTTGTTTTGCTACTACGCAATCACTGTCTTCATAGGTGTTCTTTAGTGTGAAAATCATATCTATCTCAGTGTCTGTATATCTGTTTCTCTGTCAGCAATTGTGCCTATAGCAAATGCTGCGCCATAAAATGTCCTTTCGCATTGTCAACACACAGCCACACACAGTCACACACATACACACCTATACATACAGATACAGAACAGCTTAGCTGGTGTTAAAGTTCATTTACCTTTTCTGCGTTTATCTAAATGTCGTCGTAGGTCGTTCAGTATCTATGTTTATAAGTATTTATATATATATATATATATATATTATTATATATTATATATATATATATATATATATATATATATATATATATATATATATATATATATATATATATATATATATATATATATATATATATATATATTTGTGTGTCTGTTTGTGTAAGTGTAATTGTCACTCTTTTTTTCACTCACTGACTTTGTCTATTCAACTGTCTATCTGTTTGTCTGTCGGTGTGAGTGTCAAGTGTCTGTATATGTGTTACGAGCTATGAATATTCGACTTTGCTCAGAAATTTCATAGATTTCCAGCAAACTTATGACTTTATCACATAACTGTTGTTCGGCCGTTGGCTCGAGGTCCCAATACCCTTAACGATTTAACTAACTACTGATCGTGAGCCCTTGGCTATGGAAATATTTGCAGTACCACACAATCTAAAAAAGTTATAATATAGTAACGAACTTATAAAGGCATATTTCGTGATTCGTCGCAAAAAATCGCACGATGATTCGGCAAGCCAACATGCCTTTGTTGTATTCGTTAGTTAAGTGCAGGATTACCGCTGTTGGGACAAATTGCTAGTAAGGCACCGGTGCAGCCGAACAATTGAGATATAATTTGATCTGAAACACACACACACACACACACACACACAAGTAAACAAATCACTTACAATTAACATCAGCTGTTTGTATTTGCATAGCACAGGAAATCAGCTGGTAATAAACAAGCACACACACACACACACACAAGATGTCTCTCTCTTTCCCTTTCCCTTTACCTACTCTATCTCTTTTTATTGTTGTCATTTTAAAACTTCACGAATAATTTCAATAGTAAAAATTTCCTGTATACGTGCAAACGTATAGCATATAATTTTTAATTATATAGACGAAACATATAATTCTTTCACATTTTTCTTTTTGCAGTTTTTTGCTTTTGTTGTAGATTTTCGTCTCAATTGGTTTAAATTATGTTAAAATGTTTGTGAAAACGCTACGAGCTTTTGATTTTATTTGACGCTTCTTTTCGAATTTGGTTTTTTTTTCCTCTTTTTGACAAAAGTACTTAGCCGTAAAATGTTTGCCGGATTATCATGGAAGCAGGCAGTACAAGAGCAGCCATTATGGATTTAATACTGTTGCAGGTGTTGGTTGGTTGGTTGGTTTGTAACTTGCTAGTGTTGTCGACAACGTCGTTCTTGACGTTCCGGTTATCCTGTAGAGCGAATGTCAGTTTAACGTTTTACATGCTACTGCTTTTATACTCAAGATCTACCTTGACTATGACTTGAACGATAATCGTCATGTACATTCGAATTTTGCATCTATTTACGTTTCCATTTTGTACACAAACGAAGTCAATGTTTCTTTAGTTTGGGTTTGAGGCATTTCATTTTTTTATACTATTCACACATAGTGTGATATGCGCCTTTTACGCGAAGCAATACGAAGAAAAGGCCCGGATTTGTGGCAGAACAGTTCGTGGATTTTGTGCTTCACAATAATATCACACATCGTTGCCTATTTGATATTTTTTAGCGAAAAATCAAAGAGGTACAAAATCGATATTAATGAATAAGAAACACTTTTTTCAAAAACTCAAAATATTGACCGGTTCCGGTACCGGTTGCTTAATTATGTGGCCGCACGAAGTAAGGCGCACCATTCGTCATTGTCTTGTAGATTTTTATCTTCGCACTTCGAGAGAAGGCTCTACTTCTAATTTGCTGGCTGAGCCCAAAGTAGCAGCGGTTAGCAAGCGTTATTCTTCGTCCGATCTCTAGGCTGACGTTCTTCTTGCTGGTTAGCTCTGTTGCCAGATGGACAAAGGTTTCTACAACATTGAAGTTGAAATTCTCCTTTCTCACACACCGTCCACCAATGGTCTGCGAGTGAACACCAAGTTCATCGTCTTGTCCTCGTTCACCATTAGGTCCAGAACGCCCTACTAACTCGCTGTTCGTTCGTGCCGATGATGTTAATGTCATCAGCATACGCGAGTTGCATCACTTGCTTATGAAATTTCGTGTCCGACCCTTCTACGTATGGACATTTGCGTAGGATGTACTCCATCAAGAGATTAAAAAAGTTGCACGATAAAGTCGAACGATAAAACATTACTGAGATGATCGCGTTATAATTCTCTCTACCAGAGAGCCATCATCAATTCGCACCAACCCTTAAGTAAGAGGAGTGGTTGTCATCTCACAACTCTCTCACCGCAGGGTTCCGTGGCTTACTCAAGAGATATTAGTTCTAACGAACGTTTTTGAGCTGTTTGCAAACGAATCGTAAGTTGGTGGTTCCCAAGAGAATGGCCAAAGAACTTTCCATTTCTGCAAACGAGCCCATCCCCCGCAGTACCGGTAGAGTAGCGTTATACAGAAACAAGAACCATAATGATAACGAATGCCGAAACAATTTGGTACCGGTACGGAACCTTATACCGAAACACACGTTTCGGTACGTACCAAATCTGGAACCAAAACCGAAATACATTTCGGTTTTATTGCATGATTAGAACTTTTGTACTTTTGAATGAAAAAGTTGCTTCTTTAAGTCAATATCAGCTTGAAATTTATATAAATACATATACTAATGGGCGTGTCCCGCCTAATTTAAGATGTAGCTCCCTGCTGCTTGTTGAATTTTCCTGTGAATGTTATCAGAGCTACGGATCAACCGAAGTTCGCACTTCTTTATTCCGTGTGTTTTGTTCGTTTTAAACATAAATAATTTTACACTACTATACTACACTACACAGTTACTATCGGGGCCAAGTGTTTTCATCCATTGTTGTTGACTTCTTTACGCTATTTATGCATACAATTTTTTTGTATTTCGTTGCAATCTTAAAACCCTCCTTATACGTTATAGTCTGTGCGAGTATTTGCCTTACTACAGATAAGCAATTGTAGCCAAAGGCTAGCGAGTGCAGCAACTGAAGCGATCCATTGTTAATACGACAAAAGTAATCGAAAGCAGCCAAAAAGTGCAGCAACATTGTAAAATGGATATCTTTCTTGCAAACAAAATTACAAAAATAAAAAAAAAATTAAATAAAATACAAAATGAACTGAACTGAGCTGAGCTGAGCTGGAATTCTTAAAAACGCTCTTGCAGTGCGACGAAGTCTTCGGCACTGAAACAAAAAAAAAAAAAGAAGGAAATATTTTAACCAAAAATATGCAAATGAAATTGTGAAAATGTAAAACACAAAATAAAGTAACTACATGCCTCGAAAAAACGAAAAAAAAAACGCAGAAAATGGCGTTGCAATGAAGGAAACATGAATGCGAAGTTGGCAGCAGTAACCAAGGATCTAAGGACCAAGCCGTCATGCAGACAGAAAGGATACCAAATGCATTTCATGAATGCTGCTCTCGCAGACAAAGTGAATCAGCAGAAACCGGCGTCGTTGGCGGCGGCAACAACGAAGTACAGCGTAGCGCTTTTCTGCAATCGTCATCATCGTCATCATCAGGAGAAAGGGGCGTAACTGTCTGAAAATTGGTAGGGGGGGGAGGGTAAGGCAAGGCATATCACAGAGCCCGGGTGCATTAGCGCCTGTGGTCGCTGTTTGCCACAGCTGATTCGAAAACTGCCGCCATTCAGCATGAATACGAGTAACGCTGCGTTTGCCATTCTGCGTTCGTTGTCCTTTCATCGAAACGCAGAAGGAGGTTTCTGAAGGCAACGACGTCTCGCAGCTACATAAAATCCATGTGTATGTGTGTGTTTCTATTTGTGTACTTTTTTGCTGCTCCAAGTCCTGTGTTAAGTGCATACTTAGAGTCGAGTCTGTGTTTGCATGTCTTTAGGTTACTGTAAACACACACACACACACACACACACACACACACACAGACACACACGTGTAAACATTTGCAACTACAGTCGTAGTTGCATCCTTTGCGTAATATTAAAAAGTGAGTGGCACACTCAGCCAGCGATACACAAGCTCTTACGAGGGCAGAATAATAAGTAACACATCGGGCCTTGGCAAACAATTGAGCACATCAGCATCAAAATTATTGGGTATACATAGTGGAACCAACTCACGTCTGCGGCATTCGGTTGCATTCGGCCAAAAATTCAGAGACATTCGGTCAAAAATTATTGGACTTATTTGAGTGAAAACGAACACAATTGGGAGACTCTTTTTTTAAATTAACTTGAAAAATAGATGTAGTTAACTTTAAATAATAGTTTTTTTTTTTTTAGTAGAGTTCCCGCAATCACCCCCAAAGAGGGCGTTCTGGATCCGCCCCTGTATAATAGAAAATTTTCATTGTGGGTTGGTGATATTTATCGCTACCAGCAATCTTGTTTACCATATCTGATGATTTTTAAAGCCAGTCAAAAAATTCCATACAATTGAGCGAATATGACACTTTCCAAGGTACTCATTTGAAGGCTTCTTTTTTTCCTTCGTCCAAATTCGGTTCATGTTCGAAAAGACTAGTTCGACTGTAGCAAATGTACCGGATAAGCAATAAATATATTGAACCATAAAAGCCATAATTTCGACAGATAATTATTGAACGAATCCTTGGAAAACTTTGGTGCATCTTTGCTTTTATTGCAATACTCGTCCAATGCTGGATATATTCTTAGAATCGAAGCGATGGCTAGCAACATTAGAAGGAAACGCGTTTCACATCCATGATTGGATGCATCGGTCAGCAAAATTACAAAACGGCTCCCATTTAGATTATTTTTCTCTTGCTCAAGCACATAAGTAGCAAACACATTAATTGCAATTGCTTCGCATATCGATTTAAAAACATTTCAGAAAACTTTTGATGCGCAATCGGCTGAACGGAAACTGTAATTTTCGGAAATAATATGATATGCCCATACTCCTGCGGCAAAGCAAATTTATCAGCTTGAGGCTCAGTGAAAATGCACCAAAATTTTTTGGCAAGAAGCAGCGGCAGATGTACATTTCTTGTGTTTTTGTTTTCCGACTTTAAGTGTGCTTCGATGGAACTTTTCCCACTGTGCGGATATTTATTTTTTTAAATCTTTATTTTTGCTTTTGAATTTCGTAACATTTTGGAATAGAATGCCACATTTAAGCGGGAATGAAATATGCGTGTACAAAACGCAACACATGAATACACATTTATTGCAAGGCATACACCGTTCTTATTTCCATTTTTCTTTATTGTAACTCTAAACGGTAGCACAAAGAGAGAGAATATAAGTAAGCAGAGACACGAAGTATGTATTCCAAATGCACAAATGCGAGATATAAACTCATACACATTTTCTTTTACTTATTATACTATACCGCTCCAGTTTATGTATCGCGTGCATGCATCGAATAGGAAGAATGCATGCTTTGTGTTTGTCTAGTTACTTATATTCTTTCCTTTCATGCTAGTGTTAATGTATAGAGAAAGAATGAAATGAGAATGACTTATGCATAGTTGAATAATAAGTGTATATGCGTGCGTTGTGTGTGAACTTTGAACCAATTGTGGCTTTATTGTGAAAAATGGTTACAAATAGATTAATCAAACTTATTCTGCGTCGGAAGAATGACTCGTCTTTAGAAGAATCAACCCAATTTTTAGTTTTCTGGTAATTACGGAAGTGTTGCACTGCCAGGGTAGAACTATTCGATCATAACGAGTGGTAATCGGAAAGAGCCATTTCTGGTGAATACAGCGTGTGAGGTAGGACTTTCCATTTGAGCGTTTCCAACTTGATTTAAAATGGTTTTGCAGCATGGTGCCGAAAATTGTCTAGCTGAAAAACCACTTTATCGTGTCTCTGGTCGGAGTTCGGTCTGATTTTCTTCAATAGTCTGCTCAAACGCATCGAATGTTGTGGTTAGCGATACGTCTGTTATGGTTGCATTAGCTTTCATAAGCTTATAGTGGACTACACCCAGCTGTCTCCACCAAATATAGTGCAATAAGCTTGGATCTATGCATATTTTGTTTGACTGTTGATGTTGATGTTGATGATATGCGGAGTTTAACCCATGGCTTTTTACTTTTGGGATTGGATCACTTTTCATTTTTTTAAATTTTATCAAGACAAACTATCAAAAAGACACTAAACTGGTGCTCGCCAACATGTTGGCAAGTGCAGCCACAACAGTTTCGATCGTAACTTCGAGCTGTTCAACATATTCGACATATTCTAAAATGTTCTTTAGATCACGACAATGATAAAGAATATTTTTTTCATAGCTCTTCCAACTGCTATATTATTATATTATTCTACCTTGGGCTAAACGTAAAAGTGCATTGAAAGATATAAATTAGGAAATGGACAAATCACATTCATCTTTTTCATTGTGTGTATACTGTGGTGCCAAACCAAAACAACAAATCTTCAGGAATAACTCAACTAGCTGAGTTAAATTTAGTTGATTAATATCACAGCTGTAGCAAAAAATGTTCGCACATCACCTTCAAAACTAAGAGAAATGCGGAAATTTTGAACAGATTGTCATTTATTTCCAGGGTACTTTGAAGTTAGATATGGTGAGCATGTCGGTAATTTGGTCGCTGGTGTCTTACACAATCCACCAGGATGTTTCAAGTAGTCGTGTCAACTTTCAAGCAACCCTGGTTCACTAATAGACAAAAATGTGTCAATACTTGGAGGAACCCAGATTTTCAATAACTTTTCCAAACATGCTTGATGACAGATGTTTTTCTCTGCATACAAGAGTTGCAGAATAATCTTCAAAAAGGACGTTTGATTTTGCCCGATGTTCAAACATTGAAAGAAAACGCTCTCCGAAAGTTGAAACTCATGCTTCAGCATTCATATCCAGATGGACAGGAGGAGAAGTTTTCTTTACATCAGAAAAAAATTGCGAGACGACAGTCACAATGAAGAACACGGCAGAAGTTTCACATTCTCTCGTCACAACGGGCACGCGCTCACGCACTTCGAGTAGAAATTATTTCAGCATTTAACAATTTTCTCGATGTCCGGCTTAAATTGAGGAAAATTAACTGGTCAAAAGATTTTCGTCCTTTTTAATGTACCAATCTACCCGTGAGCATCAATACTTCATCGAACGTTTGCGAATGTAGGCCGGCAATGCAAGAAATCGAATATCTCGACACTCCCGGAGAAGGTACAAACAAACTTCGACTCTTTCCAAGACTGTCGAGAAAGTGATTTTTCATTAAAATCAAATTAAATCGAACCACCGATCGTTAACTTGAAATGACACCATAAATTCGAGGATGTTTGTGGCATTCTATGGAGTTATTACAGCTGTACCTGTATGAGGCAAGGACAGTTGTAGCAGAGTTTCTTCGTAAGAAGGAGAGTCGTTATCTCAGGCCAGATTTGACTTTGTACTCAAGAAGAGATTTCGTCTAAAAGTTTTTCCATTTGGTGAAGAAAATTAAGATTTAGATACAAATTTTGTAACATAGACCGATATCACATATCACTTAGCCCTCGTGCACATACATACATGCACGCTTGCAGATACATGCATATATGTAGGTATATGTATATGCATATATACAACATAAGTAAAGCGCAGAGTTCAACATGGCAAAAGTAAACTAAAACAAAGCAAAAATCCAAAGTGAGGCAGTAAACTTTGAGCCGGTGGCAATTTGCTGCAAATCGAACCAACAAGCCAACGAACTGCCAACCAACAACCCAACAATCAACCCAACAAGCATTCAGCTATGCGGCCTGCCAAACTGCCAACCTGCCTGGCTGCCTTCCTACCGTATAGGAATGTATCTTGTAGTATACGCTGTGTTGTAAGTATGTTTCTGTTCAGTGAGAAGTGAAAAAGTGAAAGAATTGAAATAAAAGTTTGCATAAAAGCCAAACGCGCCACCGCTTTAACCCACAATCTGCATGACCCTAACTGTCGACCCTACAACTATATATATATATATATATATATATATATATATATATATATATATATATATATATATATATATATATATATATATATATATATATATATATATATATATATATATATATATATATATATATATATATATATATATATACGGCTATATGTATATATTTAGATACAACTACGGCAACCGTTCAAACTGGCTGACTTGCCACCTTTGCTACTTTTGCAGCCAAACTAATTTACAGCAAAAAGTGTTAAGCGTACAAATTTAATATTTGCAGTTCTATTTTTCCAAGTGTTGCATAGAAATCGATTTCGCACACAGTCTACTCTAATAAAATATTTAAAGCTGCACTCAGTCTACAGAAGTTTGCACTTATTTAGATTCATTTTATATCATGAATTATTGCTTTAATTAATTTAAACTAAAAATACATACACAGCATTACGTTCTATGGAAATTCTGCCAAAATCTTCATAATCTGTTGAAAAGTCTTGTAGCAAATATTGATTTACGAGGGCAGTAGTATAATAGCAATTCAGAGGAAACGTTTACGATTTTGTGATTCATTTCCGTTTATTGTGTTTTAAACTATTTATACATGGGGATGCTTCTTACCGATTATTAGAACGAATCAATGACTAATTCCCGTAAGGACGGTCGGACATGGAAATAATCTGCGGACAATTCTAATCAACTTTTTTCTCTAAAGCATAGGTCTAAAATCGATTTCGAACCATCGCATTTTGAAAAAAAAGTTTTCATTATTTTCCTAAAAATTAGTTTGTTTTTTTTTTGTGGTAAAAAATTCAAAAATTCATTTATTTCAGAACAAAAAAGAATGAAAAGATTAATCAAAGTATTTGCCAGTGCTCTCATCTCATTCACATATCGAATTCCATCTCGAAATCTCGATTTCAGCAAAACAAATTAACCGTAGGAACAACCAGTAATCAGAAGGAACAATGTCCGGAGAATACGACGGATGTGGCAAAACATCCCGCCGAATCAATTGTAGCCTATAGCGATCAACTGTAATGGAATCGACAGGTTGTAGTAGCTCAGAGTACACAGCACACTTTTTGGTTCCACCAGATGCACAACATGACTTTCGAACAGTGAATATTCGGCTTTGGTGGTGAAGATTGTTGAGGACGAGGACAACAATTGATCTGCCCGTAGAATGTTTTCTTCTTGCGGTTATTATAGAATATCCACTTCTCACCCCCCCCCCAGTCACAATTCGATGTAAAAAACCCTTTCTTGTTGCTCTTCTATCTGCTGTTTGCAAGTGAAAAATCGTCATTCAATGTCTCTTGGTTTCAGTTTATAAGGCACCTAATTGGCTTGCTTTTGAGCCATTCCCATGGATTTAATTCGTACAGAAACTGCAAGCTAATCTTGCGTTTGACTCGGATCTTCATCGAGTAACGCCTTCAATTCTTTGACTGTCCAGAGCGAGATTGATATCAACATTCTTGAAACGTCGAAACCATTCCCTACATGGTTTATCAGTTGGAGCATTGTCATCATAAACTTCCATAAACATTCGATGGAATAGATGTTGATATTATCATTAAGAGTTTGAAAAAGCTTTGAATATAATGCCAATTTCAAGAAATTCTTACAAAAGAATCATTCAAAATATTATTCATCACTTTTTTCCATCTTTCCATATTTCGGGCAGCATACGAATTTCATGTAAGTAGACTTGTTTTGAGATGCTATCCATGAATCATCGCAATTTTTGCATTCGCCAAAATTTTTAAAGTGCTGGTCATCCAAGCCATGAGTCATCGATTAGAATAGATAGTAATCAGAAGAAGTCAAGTCTGGAGACTACGACTGGTGGAATAGAACTTACTATTTAGGCGTTTCCATGTAGGTTTTTACCACTTATGTAACATGAAGTTAAGCACTTTCATGCAGCAAAATTAATTTTTCGTATCTCTGCTAGAATTGGGGCGGGCGTTTATCCATCAATGTTCGGCTCAAACGTATAAATTGTAGTTGGTATTGATCCCCTGTCATTGTTTTGTTAGTTTCAAGCAATTGATCCCAACAAATATAGAGCTTGAGCTTATGAATATTTGGCCACGCCGTCTATGTTGATTCATGACCGGATAATTCCTTATTATTTTATGCTGTGGATTACGTAATGATTCCATTTTTCTTCACCAGTTACGATACGATGCAGAAGACGCTTGCTGGTTTGCTTTCTTTTCGGCGTCTCTTGGTTTGAGTTCGTATGGCACCAAACTTCTTTGCTTTTGCATCAAACCAAGTGTATGTAAATGATGTAAAATAGCTAAGCGAGTAACTCCAAAAGATTTATTGATTTCATTTTGAGTTTAACATGAATCTTCATGAAGTAATGCCTCTATATCTTCACCTTAAATTTAGGTCTGAAAGGTTCTTGTCTGCTGTAACGAAATCGCCACTTTTAAATCGTCTAAACCAAAACTAACAAGTTTTAATCGATGAAGTATAGTTACCAAAAGCGTTCCAATAGCGTTCGATAACTCTCAGTTAAATTTGTCTTCAAAATAAACAGTAACACTTCCCGCAAATGCACATTCGTTGGAATCGCTCACAAAATCTATGTTTTTTACACTTTGGCGAAGCGACCGACACGTACTACAAATGAAAGCCACAAGATGAACTCTTCGGATGAATATAGTAACATTATGTTCCGTAACAAGCTCACCCGATAAATGATTATAGACCTCTTTTCTTATTCTGATACAACTTATGTATGGTTATGATGAATTTGAGGATTTGTGCTGATTATTTTCCTCTAGAGCTCTTTTCTTATTCTTAAAATATGTGTAGATACATATGTATAATTTGATGGTTTGTGCTCTAGTATGTATCAGACATATAGAATATAGTTTTTCTCTATTCTGCCAATTGAATATAACGAGAGCAGCTATGCGTAATACGACAAGAATCAACACATAAAGTAAGCAAGAGACGAACGAGACAAGAAATGTTGCATCGTTCGTGAATCGAAAGGGTGCTGTGTATATTATGCTCATTTGCTTTGTCTTTTTATTCGTTTTGCTCGTTTCTTGTATTTTATAGTAGTGTATTGTGTTCGCCACAGCTTACAACTTGTTGAAACTTGTTTCGTTTGCTTGCAACATTTTTTAAAGAACCAAGCGAAAAGAAGAATATATGGAAATGGTTTGAGGCATATGACTTCCGTTTTTTATACATGTCCACATCTAAAATATACTTTTATATAATGCATAATTATTAAATTTTTTTCTTGCGGTTCGACTTGATTTAATTGCTTACATTTATTTTTTAATAATTTAAAAGCAATTTACTTCTGCTTTAATTACTTATTCAAGCTGACGAAGGAACACCTCAGCTTTCAGTGTTTTTCCTACATTTTCCTTCCTTTTTTTTTTGCACTTCACACAGCTTAATTGAAATAGTTTGTTTTTTTTTTTTTTTTTTTGTGCGAACAAAATGAGCGTTTGTTTTTTTGTATTTTCATATTTTGCATTCGTTGAAGAATAACAAAAATTTTAATTACAAAAACAATTATTGTGGCATATAGCACCACTGCAACATGGTGGCAATGAGAAGTAAGGTGCGCAACAGAGAAAATGGTTGAAAAATGCCAAAAGCAAACGAAGCTAATTTCGAAATATTTTCATAGCAATTTAAATTTGTTTCATGTTTATTTTCTATTTCAACGTTCGAAAGAACGAACTAAAATTCCAAACAACTTTGACACGGAGGAGCGGTGTTTAATGGTTGTAGAACAAGCGAAATTAAAAACTGAAGCTGAAGAAAAACACTCGAGCATTGCAACAATATTTTTGGAGCGTTATAAGCCTTGGTCTGAGTACATTTACTCACATTCTGGAACATGCAAATCTATGTGGTGCCACAATTTTCTGCTGCCACAGACTGGCCTAATGAGAGTTGTGCATGGCAATAAATACTCTTACACTAGCCTGGCAACATTATTACGCTTGTACAGCATTATCATTTAGCCTAACGGTTTAGATCAGCTGTGAGCGCTCCGTGCGAGGTAGACAAAAGAGTGTGTTAATAACCTTGTGAACACACAATTTTAAATAAATATTCATAAGTAGGCTTTCATTTTCATGCTTGTGCACAAGCTACTTGCGATTGAGCTTAATACGTTAACACGTAGAGAATAAAGCAGAAGATCTGTTTCTTTGTGTATGTCCATTTCTTTGGCACGGTCTATAGCCTAAACGGCTTGATTGATTTTGGCACATGGGCACATGTGGCATCGATTTTTCTTGATTGCGGGAGTATCATAGTTTATAACGGATGTGCTAGCTAGACCATGCGCTAGCTTGGTATTTAAACATTGAGTAATTCTGACATTTTTCAGCTGATTGCAACAAAGGAGCAAGATTTAGGTAAGCCGGATTTAGACTATTGACAACAAGGGAAATAATCTGGTAATAATTAGTAATAATTAGTGTGAACAGGTGACAATTCCATTGTTGTATTACCAGCGTTCATTGCTGCAAGTGTGAGCGCACTATTATGATACATTGTCACAAAAATGTCAATGAGAAAAAAAAAACCAACAAGACGGTTTTTATTGACTGCATTGTCAATACGTTCGCTGTGTTCGTCTTCGACATACCAGAACCAAGCCAAATCCATCATACGAATCCATTTCGACAACATAGAATCAACTAACGCGTCAATAAAATCAATCCATTTGGTTTCAAGGCAGCGAAAATAAAAACAGCACTTTGGCAATGAACATTTCGTCAAATATGTCTGCAATATTGTAAACAGCAAAAAATATTATTGCACGAAATTAGATGTACTGTGAACGGTTGCCAATATTATTGTTCATTGACGCCATTGTTCATTGCCCTTTTTGTCAATAAATTAATAAATTCATCTTTAGGATAATATTTACCATTTATTTGAAATCAGTTTTTCGAATACAATGTCGATTAAATGGCTGCCTCTATGCGATACGCAAAAAGCAGCTCTTCTTCGGGCATTCTGCAGAACATTGGCCAGCATTTCGGGCGTTATTGCAACATGTTCCCTTTGCTTTACTTTACTTTTCAAATATCCTTACAGGAAAAAAGTCTGATGGAGTTTAGTTCACAGAACGAGAGGGCCAGTCCAATTCACTTTTTTTAGCAACAACGTTACTCGGGAACTTCCGCTGCAAGAAGTACTTCATGGCGGCTGCGGCGTTGCAAGGCTTGTTGGAAGTATAAGTTTTTCAGACAAGTTTCACGCATTTGCGGACACACAAAGTGCACCAACATCAACCGTTAGCGTGCACCGTCAACGGTCTAGCCAACGTTCAAGAAAAATGATCCGATGATGGGTTTTGAAGGTACTCCGGCCCAAACAGTGATCTTCTCCTCGTGCAGTGGGTTGTCGTGATTGACGTGTGGCTTCTCTGTTTCCCAAATTCGACAGTTTTGTTCTTTGAATAGATTTTTTTCCCAAAAATCAGGCTCGCCATCGACGACATTTCTGTACTACAAGCGATGCGACTTGTCCGCTGGCAACAATCTTTGAGTTAGTTGCACTTTACCGATACCTCATGTGTCATAAATTATTAAGCTTTTTAGACTACTTAGTGTGCGAAAGAATATACAGGCACACATATCTTTCTTTTTTTTTTTTGTTAAAGTCGAAGTTTTGCTTCTGTTGGGCGTTCTCTAATGACCTGATTCTTTTTTTTTAGTTTGGTTTTTTTGGTTCAATAATGCTTTCTTGTTTTCAAGAACTTACTTTTAGTGCATTTTAAATTGAACTTGTAACTGCATTTAGTTTAGAGTTAATGCTTGTGGAGGTACTCGTATAAGTGTATCATCAAGTAGCCACTGATCTGCTACTTTAAATGAAAATTTTATTCAAAATGAAAATGTATCTATTTGCTGTACACACAAATCGTGTGTACTTACAAACACTTTCAATACAAACTAAATTTCAAAATTGAAAACACTCTTTGAATTATTGAGAGTACTTAAACTCGCGCAAAAGTGCAATCGAAATTGAAGTTTATATTCTGCTGGTTGTTGTTGTTGTTGATGTAGATGTACTTGCATCAAAATGTCATCTATTTGGCGCTCTCTTTCTAAACATACTTAGCTATCTCTTTTCAGCACATTTAAACAATGTAGTTAACCGCAATTATCTGATATATACATATAAGTGCACCACTTGCTGAACGTACTCTAAGTATATATGTAAGTATATAGTGTACTATGGTATCTATGTACTTGAGATATAGTATTTCAATTGTAGAAATTCGTATTCAGGTTTTCTCCTACGCACACCACCATATAAACAACAACACTTTCACATTGTTGTTGTTGTTGGAATCATTTATTTCTCAAGTTGAAATTGTTTTGCGGAATACAATTTGCTGAAGCGGCGACCCTAATCGACCCATAAACCCAGTTATTTACTAAGAGAGTAACCGAGCGGGGGAAAAATATGGTTGAACAATAAAAAAAAAGAAGAAGCAGAAAAAAAAATTAAGAGGAAGAAGAAGCAGCGGCTTTTAACATTTAACATGCATTTATGTACGATATATACGGCCGTATTCTTTCAGCTTTCCCATACAAAGCACCCATTTGGGTGTTGTTCTGGTTTTAGTGTGCTTCTTCTTTTCTCTTTTTTTTATAATCTATATATGTATATATATGGATGTTTTTTACTTAATACCGTCAACACGAATCATTGCAATCAAGTTAGTGGTGTGTGTGGGGTGGAATGGTGTGTGGTGAACAAGGTGGGAACGTGAACAAGACAGAAACAATAACAACAACGATGACGATGACGATGATGGCGTTGCCATCTGTCGTGCAAATTGTTAGCAGGCGAGCGAACGATGAGTTAAAGGCACCCCATACTTATGGGGAACTGAAACGCGCTAGTCGTAGTTATGGGTTGGGTAAGGTTCTGGGGTGAGATGAGTGGTGCAGTGTTGCAGGATTGCGAGCGGTTTGCTAGCGGAAGTGATTCGAATGAATGCCAAAATAAAAGCAACAAATTGAGGTAACTTTTGCTGCAACAACAACAGCAATAACAACACTATAGGCTATGACAACAATTCAATAGTAGCAAAAACAACAACAACACTCTGACATTGTTGTCGTAGTGTTGTTGCAGTGTTGTTGGCTTGGTATTAAACCAATACAAACCGCGTTGCCAACAACAAACAAAATACACAGACATATACATAGGTAGAATCGTAGAAATCCATAAACAAATCGAAATCGAAGCCAATCAACTTAAAATTAAAGTATGTACGAAAATTGTATACGCTACACTAAGGCTACTTAAGTAGCTACATTGATTTGTATAGGTTGATACTATTATCTACAATATATTGGACTCAATAGACCGCAATCTAGGTATAAATTTGCCTATTATTACGTTAATGCGTTTGTTGTTATTGCTATTTCAACGCGCACCAAGTAAAAAACCAACCAAAATAACAGAGACAGTCACCAAAATAATAGCGAAGCGCTTGCAAATCGAAATACGCAATCTACTAACTCTAGTGCGCTCGCAAAATCTTATCAACTTTTAACTGGCATCCTAACGTTTAATATTTCTGTGTGTGTGCATTTGTATTTCGTGTAAAACCTATGTGTGTTTGTTTCGTTATATGAGTGACGATTGTTTAAGTCTTTTGCGCCGAAAATATTCAACCGATTTTGTTAAATTATAGAAGAAGAATACATTTTAATATACTATTATATATTTTTTTGTAAAAATCGGTTGTGTACTATGAGCAGTCGTTATAAAAAAAAGTGCTTGCTTATTAATATTGGGATATATGAATTATATATGAATTTTAGGTGGCTCATGGTAATTTTTACATTGAGTAATAATTTTTTCAATATGAATAATATGAGAGTATAAGATCAACTTTTTGTTACAGAAAGAATAGACACGTGTTTCGAACGCAGCACTGAGTTCTCATCAGTTAGCACATTACATACTTTTACTACTGGAAAATCTAGTGTTCTCAAAATTCCATCATGTGAAACAAAAAAAAAAGTGCTAATTTCATTGAATAACTAAATTTTCTGCAAGCTTATAGAAGAATGGAATATAACTTATCTATAAAAATGGTTATCGGCAATCATTCAAACGAGTTCTTGTTTAGCCAATCACCGTTTTTGTTTGCCAGATCAAAAATAAATAGCTGAACGAAAGTGGAAAAACCTTAATAAGATTATTAGTAAAAATACTACTGGCCGTCGACCGATAAGGTACACATGGGGAACAAGATGTTACACATTCTGTTACAACACGAGTATTCTCTTCGCGGTGGCTGCTAGAAACAAACTGTTAGAGCGAAGGTTAAATAAAGTACGTTTATAATACGTAATCTCCTATCTCTTTCGCGCTTATGTTATCAATTTGTAACTAGCTACTCGCATGCTACCATTTAATATTTGTGTGTGTGCGTTTGTATTTCATGTAAAACCTATGTGTGTTTGATTTGTGTTATGAGTGACTAATTTTCATAAAATACATCTTCAAATTCCACTGCAGTTAAAATTTTTCTCTTGTTTTTTGTTGTTGAAAATATTTTCTCTACTGCGTAACAAATAATTGTTCCAATTAATATCAATCTTTGTATCAATTTATTATTTGAAAGGTATTTAAAATAAACGAACTTATAAACCGCATTAAAAGTGAACGACCTGTATTTTGTATACAAACGCTCACTCTCTCTCTCTCTCTCTCTCTCTTTTTCTTTCTCTCTCTTTCTATTTCGCTCTATCTCTTTCTATTTCTCTATAATTCTCTTTAACACTAATCACGTAGTCGTTGTCGTCATGTTTGCACAACACCAAAATAGAACCGCATGAGACCTAAATGTGTGACACTATTCAGACCAAGAGAAAACGAGCGAACGAGCGAGAGTGAGAAATAAAGAGAGAGAGAGAGAGAGAGAGAGAGATAGGGAAAGTGAGTGAGACAGCTTAATACCACCAATTTAAAATTGTACACTCTGTCTCCGTTTTCTTGCATCATTTGCACTTGCTACCTCATTTCAATACTGCTGTACTCCACTTCAAACCAATCCGCTTCGCGGCACAGCAACCGCTTTCCCACTATTCTACGAAACATTGCTAAAGCCTCACTGAATATCTCCATTGCTGCGTGTTGGCAAAGCTTCACTAAACTTCACTTCACTTCTCTTCTCTTCGCTGCCATGCGATCCAATTCCAATACGATGAATTCGAATTGCATTCAATTTGTTGCAGGTTCAGTTTAGCATCATCGTCGCCCAATTTGCTGTTGCTGCATCGAACTATATATAGTGTATATAGTGTATATAGTGTATAGTATATACTATTATAGTAGTATGGTATGGTATATTGTGAAGCACTTCGGGCGAAGGGTGACGAGTGTATGTAGGCAAATGAGGTCAACGTGTGAAACGGGTGTCCCAAACAAACAAACAAACAAAAAACACTTATGCACCTGATATAGCAACTAAAGCTGCAATTGCAGCAATCGGTCTGTCGGTCGTTTAGGCCTCTTAGTAGGCCAGTATAAAGGTGTATTTGTGTATGTGTGTGTGTGTGTGTGTGTGTGTGTGTGTGTGTGTGTGTGTTTGTGTGTGTGTGTGTATGTCTGTGTGTATGCATTTATCTGTTCCAATTGGCAGCAGGAGCAACACAATTTGTAAGCGGAGCTGGGGAGAATGAAAAAACAACTCACAAAAAACTGATGCAAATTCCTTACTCAAGCGCGCTATTATTCCCAATTGCTATTCGGGTACACACTTTCTCGTCATCTTGCTCTTGCATATACTTCTATAGATTTTGAAGCGACTTTTTGCTATCATGATAATGAGAAGTAGCGCTCACTTAATATAGAGCAGAAGAGCTAGTTGGATACTACGAGTATATTTTTCTGTGCTCAAGGGAACACAAGTGACAAAGAGGCAATTCCAGCTGGGAGTAGTGGCAGCGTTTTGTAGCTCATGCCTTCTCGTTACCGCCATCATCGTCATCATCACCAGCGTCACCATCACCATCACCATCACCACTATCATCACCATCATCATCAGTTCGAGTATCATCAGTATTAGCATCAACATCGTTTGCGTCGTGACATGCTTGTTGTCGTCATTGTCATCGTTGCCGCAGCCCATTGAAGCGTGTAAATACGCCAATTTGTACGTCGAAAAATTCTTAAATGAATTAATGATGTTTGAAATACAAATAGGGCTAACAAAATGCTACAAGTACCAAGAACCAACCATGGCAACCACCCAAATAAGTATTACAAAAGCTATCAAATGCCGAATCAGCCAGTGAAAGAACGAAAGAACGAGTGATGCTTGAAAATTCTAAATGAAATCACATCATTGTAATCATCATCATCATCATTATCGAGCAAGTAGAAACCGCACTTCAGTTGTTAAGAGTGTAACGCAATAAGTTTCTGCTAAGCTGGTAGTTCATCTAAGATTTATACAGAATTAAGTAGAATGATTATTTTTATTTTTTTTTTTTTTTTTAATTTTTCAACTTGGCTAAACTTAATTACGCTGTGCTCACAATGTCTTGTAATAGTGCAAAATTGCAAAAGTGCACAAACTATGTCGTGAGCACAATTGTGCAAAATAACAGTCAGCAGTTTGAGACTTTGGTTTGATTGTTTCGAACTGCCAATACTATACTTTCTCATACCAAGGATAATCATGAAAGTTTTGAAAGCACTAGTAGTCCAGTCATTATAGGAAAACACCCAGCAACATTTTGTAGCTCTATTTTTTTTTTATATTTTTTTTTTGCAAAATTTATTAGAGCAGGCATCGTATATAAAAAAAAATCCAGAAAAATTAGCGCAGCTTCACACTTTTCAGTTCGGTCATATAAAAAAATGCATAATTTCGTTTATATCTCACAAACGATTGGCGAAATTGATATTTTGTTTGTGTGAAAAATAAAGTTCGAGAAATTCTCTGAAAAAAGAATATATTAAAGTTTATTGTTTGTGGAGTCGTTTCCGAGAAAATCGCCACTAAATAAGCCAACATAAATTAATTTTTATAATTTTTGTTATATATGTATGTATATGTATGATAATATTTTATATCTCCGACATATATCTCATGTATGTTTGTAACCTCGAATCTCAGAAATTAATGCGGAGATTTTCAATTGATTTTCATAAATAGACAGGTATGTTCCCGACAAAGGTTTAGGTATAGATATAGATATAGATATATAAAAGTATACAATAGGCGATACCACGTGCCCTATTTAAGAGAAATACCAAATTCGTTTTGTCTCTAAACATATTGGTGGCAACTGGATGAAATTGGGTTCATAAGTAAAAGGCACCACTAAATAGATGGGTGGTCCCACGCTCCCATATAAGAATAATTCCAAAATCATTGCATCTCGGTAACTATGTTATATTATGGGACAGAAGTAAAGGGCACCGAGAGACTCGAAAAGTCGTTGGTGCATCGCCTCCAGCAATATACCGAATAACCGAAGTGTCACTGAAAATGCTTTCGCCTCAAAGTACCAAAACTATATACATTAAACTTAGGCATGCATAAAATTTGGACATTTAGTGCAGGGCCGGGCATTCATAGCACGCGCGAAGTCCAAGGTCAAAATGAAGAAACAGTATAATTACAACAGAGAATATAAAGAGAGCTGCCGTACACAGCACACCGATACATTCTCACCTTTTGCCGCTCTCTTTCTGAGCGGCCCTGACTTAGAGGTGAAAGCGTTTTCGTGATTCCGCGCACTTTTAAGACAAAATCACGAATTTTGATCACTGCGAGAACTCTAGTAAATAAAATTCAGCCTTAATTGAGTTACCATATACTAAGTTTCTAAAGCAGTCTACAAATTTTTAAGGTATTGCCATATTTTATAACAGCGAATTTTGCATTTTTTCCATACGTTACATGGAAGTTAAAATTGTTTTTTTATTGTTTTTTTTTTACATATTTCTTTTTTTTTACATTTTTTTGCATATATTTTGTTGAATATTGATCGATGAAATAAATCTTGGACAATAATTTAACAATTATGTGAATAATATCAGAAGCATCGTGTAGGCTTTGAAAGGGAATCAATGGAAGGATATTCAATTATCCGTGGCATAAGATACATATGTATGTATGTACGTTTTTTTTTTCTTTTTTTTTTTTTGTACATTTTTTTTTTTTTTTTTTGAGATACATGCATGTCTGCATTCGTGTTAGTGTGCGTTTGTCCGTGTGTGTGTGTGTGTGTGTGTACGTGTGTTTTACAATTTGTATCTGACTTAGACAACTAAAATCGAATATATTCTATCGAATTTTTTCCGATGTTTTCTTGATTATGTTGTATTAGCGGTGATCATATGTTGAACCTGCACTCATGTCACGCGATTAGAAAATGCTATCTGCATGCGTGTAAGTTTGCGTTTGTGCGTGTTTGTGTGTGTGTGCGTGTGTGTACGTGCGTGTACGTGTGTGTACGTGTGTGCACGTGTGTTTTACAATTTGTATCTGACTTAGACAACTAAAATCGAATCTATTATTTCGAATTTTTGCTAATGTTTTCCTTCATATTTGTTGCATTTGCTGATGTCGTCGACGCTGCCATAAAATCTCATTTCGATTATTTAGTAGAGTGCACAGCGATGTGTATAAAATCTCATTGAATATTAGTAGGGTGCATAGCGGTGACCATTTGTTGAACCAGCACTCATGTCACGCGAGTAGATCATGCTATCATCGTCTGCGTAATCCCAGCAGTTGGGTAGTCGCCGTGCGAAACGCCTTTGACTATGAATTAGTGGCAGTTGCAGCATTTCGCGTTCCTGCCACGACGGTAATGGACGGCGGTAACCAGGTTCTCTGTAGTGAGCGAAATACGGATCATAGTGCATATATGAACGGCGTTGCGAAGTAATCGTGGATTCCGGCAAAAATGGATGACGATTGTTGTACATAGAATCCGCTGCCTCTGGATTAGCAGTATCTTTGATAATAGTACAGTCCTTCGTCAGATGACCGTAACGTCCACAACTGAAGCATTGCTCCGGATTGCTCATTCCTGGCTTGCGCCGTAGGCGACTTACCGAGACCTGCACCTTGATCGGTTGGCCATCGACTATAACTCCGTTTAAATCCTTGATGACATTCTGCACATCACCATTACAATTAAGGTGCACAAAACCATAATTGCGCACGATGTCACACTCGACAACGGTGCCGTACTTTTCAAATAGTTTACGTACCTCCGGCGCGCGCGTATTTTCAGTGATATTGCCAACGAATATCTTTGTCGTCCATATATTCTGTTCATGGCGTATCTTGGCTGTTTGCACTTTAATCGCTTTGCTGTGCAGCATTTGACCATTCAGCGCTTCGATTGCCTTGAGACCGTCTTTCTCATTCTCCATATGTACGAATCCAACATGTCTTACAATTTTGCATAATACAACACGTCCGATTTTCGCGAATATATTGCACAACTCGGTGGGCGTGGTTTTTTCATCGAGATTAGAAATAAAAAGTTGAAAGTTATTTCCTCCGGCCATTATGATGACAGTTGGTGGCAAGACGGCGTCAGTGGCGTTAAAGGCGTCGGATCGGAATTACGTTACGTAATACTGTTAAAGAAAGAATGCACTCAGCATCAGTCTAAAAGGAGTATATTGGATTGAAACTTACGCGCAAAAGTTTTCTTTGTCCGTGCGAACGTTCTATACTTCGAATATTTTGCGAGAGCTCCAACACGTTTTCTTATTGAATATTTTAGCAACAATAAGCAGTTTTTGACAGCCAGTAAAAATCTAAATCAAGTAGTTTGACATACAAATCTAGGCACAGTTTGCCTTTTCAGTTAGGCCTACCATACACGATACAACGACAGTTGTTCATGTCAAATACATTATCAAACCCCTTGCTAATATGCGTATTTGTACAGAAGATCAAAGGTATTTTTTCACCGTGCAACAAAACTTAATAAGTGTTTCTATTTTTGTCTCTCTCGCACGCACATACATCTAGATAAAATCAAGAGGTGAGAAGAGAGAGAAAGAGAGAGAGAGACAGAGAGAGAGATTGAGAGACAAAAATTAAAGAAAAACCCATCAACAAAGCATGAACCAAAAAAAAAAAAAAAAAAAAAAAATATGAAAATACTATTCGTGTGAAATCATTTCAATTGATGCATTCATCGAAGATCAGCCAAAATCGCATCAATCAACAGCTATTAAATTATATAGGTATATTCGTGACCAGAACGACAAGATGAGTCGATTTAGTCATGTCCGTCCGTCCATCTATAAGTTTGTGAGAGCCTTTTTCCATCTATCTTTGAAATATTGGTTTGAAAATATGGTATGGAGACTTTTTATAATAATAAGCAATACAAGCATCAAAATGACCGCATTTTAACAAATAGAAGATATAGCTTCCATACTCGTAAAACTTATTAGCACTTATAATTCACAGATAGTCTTAACAGCAGAATATATATTAAAAATTTGTAAATCTAAGCATGCCTTCAAAAATTTAAAAACTCTTGGAAGGCACCAGCGTTTCCGAGCAAGAAGGGCAACTTTGAAGAGTATTAAAGCTTTCGTTCCACCGAAATTAATGGTTTTTCTTCTTTATGTGTATTTTGTATTTAAATTTTTTTGAAATGATGAATTGAACTGATAAAGTTGGTTTTCAAAATTGATTAAATGCAGTTGTAGGTAGTTTTGAATTTTTAATAAATATCTTTATAACTCAATTTTTCCAACCTATATACTAGTTTTATGTCAGAGAAATGGCACATTGAGTTTTAGTTAATCTAGTCTATTTTCTCCAGCCATCGATAGACAAGCAATCACTTTTAGAGCGTAGAATAACTTTCGAGAAGCGTATTTCTTACAGCTTCCGCGAAGCAAAGCAAAATTTATACAGATTTAGATTTTTTATCTTGCAAACGAAAATGAAATGATTGGAATAAGCGATTGGAAACGGTTAAAAATGATTGCTGAACTTGTACGTTTATAAAACAAATCGGCTATGTCCCTTTTAAATGACCAGCAGTAATTAGCTAGTATTCTGACTAGGCTCTTTTCTTCAAAGCGCTTTTCTTTTGTCGATATTTCTTGATGAAACCATTTATTCGTCGTTAATTAGACGGAATCATTTCCAATTACCACGGAGAAGAATTTTGTACATATGTATACGTTCCATTCCAATTATACACAAACTACCAGTAATTCATTTAGCACATCAATGAAATTAGCACATCTCTTATTTCACAAAAAGTTCTCTTAGAAATGAGTGAAATTCAGGCATGTTCCATTTCTACGTGACTCAATTTTTCTAATTACAAAATAAAAAAATATTATTGGTCTTCACTATTTGAATTTTGTGAGCGTCTACAGTTCAATACCAAGAACTGAAATACTATACAAGACCCCTGTATACATAAAGCTCATGTGACCTTTTTTAGGTAATGTCATCCGTAGTTATTGTCAAAATCGTTCAGAATATTTGCAAAGATTTTAAAATGTTGAATAAATGTTGAAACTCTCCATAATCTGATATTACGCAATTTGTTGGGCTTAAACCGTATTTTCGTTTCTTTGGTTTTCCAGCGTAAAATATTTCTAAAACTATAAAAAGTGCGAAGAACCGCATTGACATTGTTAAAAATAATCGCTAGATAAATCGCCGCTCGGCACTCTCGTCTCTTAAACGCTCCGTGTTTTGTTCTTAAAGAAGAACAGTTTCAGTTTATGGAAAATCTTCTCGAAAGATTTGAACCGCAAAACCTTCATTTCTCCATACATAGCTACGGTCTTGAGTACAAATAGATGTGAAATTTTTGGTCACGTATCTCGACTATGATTTTTGCTTTCGAATTTTTTTTAAGAAAACTGTAAAAACTTTTCGCGTTACGCTCGTCCTGGCGTCCTCGATGGCTCGTCCTCATCGTCTTCATATTTCGATAATGAGTAATTGGCAACGTTGAAGAATCGAATACCAAAACAGCAATGGAACATTGAACAACGTTCGCAAGGATGACGATGATGATGACTAGGCTTGACTGACGACATCGACGGTCGACGACAATGCTTGAAAATTGCAAAATTATTCTTAAGCGCATAAATTGATTGAATGACGACGCAATGTACTCGAGTGGAAATCGAAATAGCTAAAGCTCTTAAGTAGTATTGTTTGCTATTAAGTAAGGCAGAATAGTATATATTAGGCAGGTTCCTTTTTTTTTCTTTTTTTTTTTTTGCTCAATTGAATTGGCTGATTGAGGGCAATGATGAATGAAGTAATGGTTTTCATTGTGAAATTTTGATGCAGTTGTGTTGTATTTTTTTATTTTTTGGAGATTAATTTTCTGATTTACATTTATATGAATGAGTGAAGATATTTGAAGGTTAACATTCGAAATGGTTATTTTACTGAAACCTAAAAACAATAAATTGCATTGTTTAAACACTAGAATTTGCATGGCTTAAATATATAATTCAGTGTTTACGTATAGAAACGAATTGAATTAATTATTGACGTTTAATTGACTGAATCGAATCCAATCGAATCAAATCGAGTTGCCAGGCTGCCTTGCATCAACTTTTCCGGAATTTTTGTTTCTTCGTTTCACTTTTTGTACTTTTTTATGTGTTTGCCACACACAGCCTTTCAGTGGATTTTGTGGGGTCGGTACGCAGTTCTCCACTTTGATGCGATGCAATGCGATGCGCTGAGTGTTGCCATTGTTGCTGTTAAATAGAGCATGCCTTAGCCATTTCATTTTCCATAAAATCAATTAGGGAACAAATTCGCGCATTTTTTTTTTCATTTTTTTATTTTCTCGCTTTAACTATGGATTTTTCAATGTGAATGGAAAACAAGATGCAATGGTATAGAAGAAGTTTTAATACACTTCTTGGCTATGATTTAAAAATACTTTTTATAGTTAGTTTGCTAAAATAAAATTAATCGAAAAATCATCGATTCGATTCGATTGTATTTTGGTTAGTTTTTTGTGTCTTAAGTATGAAAAGTATTACAGGCTTACCTAAAAACCAGCAATACCCTATGCCACATTGTACAAGTATGTATGTAGATGTAGCGCATTGAAATATATTGCAAATGAAAGAGAAGAGAAGGAAACGACATGCAAACAAAACAAGTTAACAAAGTGAAAATCAATTCATGCCAACGCTAAAAAAAAAAAAAAATGTTTATATAACGAGTTTCTCAATGTGTGTGGTTATGTTCGAACTTTGTTAACTTGCGGAGCATTTCAGCTGGCAACGAAATAGTCACCATTTTACTATTTTTACATCTATTTTTACAGCGACGGTTCCAAATTGTGGAAAAAGAAATTATTTTCAGTGATAAAGCACATTTTTGATTGAACGGCTGCATTTGGGGAAAGAGTAATGCACAGCAATATCTCCATTTACCCCGAGAAACTTACTATTTGGTGTGAAAAGCAAGAAGAACCATTATAACTTTTTTTGTTTTTTAGCCTCAATTGGATGACACAGACATAGTCCACATGTGGTTCCAACGTATCGGAATAGTGACAAGAAAATTTCCCAGAACGCTTTCTATTCAGAAAAGGCGCTGCGCATTAGTCGCCGAGATCGTGCTAAGTCGCTGACTTATGGTAACCAGCTAAAATCAATTGTTTAACTGGAGCACATCAACCCAACTTATGCTCACAGAGTCATACATACTAATTGTATCTCTTAGTTTGAATTCCGTACTCGAAACCAATTCGCAATAAAGGTTTTCGTCACGCACAAAACTCTGTTTATTAAATTTTAAAGTTCTGAAATTCCTAATGAAAACCCCTGTATATGAACAAATTGAAAATGTTGACCAAAAAAAGAAAAAAACCATATTAAAAGCGTGCACAAATTGAAAGTATTCATTCATTGGCACTCCCATTCAACCGCCTTCTCTTCCAGATACTTTTCACCACACTCTGTATCTATCAGTCATTGCGGACGTGAATATAGCATTTTTCCAAATCAGAGCGACGATTTTTTCATAGTTATTTTGCTGTGCAGCGCATAGGCGAGTTGTTGCAGCAGCTGTGCAGGATCATCATCATCATCATCATCACCATCACCATCGTCATCGTCATCGTCATCGTCATTGTCGGAGTTGTAGCCAAAGTTTGTCGCGTTTGATTTTGATTTAAACTGCTTTCAATTGAAACTGTTGCACACCTTGTAAATATCTGCCAACTTAAAATAAAAGATACGAAAAATGGAGCAAGAGTTTTCAAATTTTATTTTGCGCTCTGGTCTAATTTAAATATTTAATGAACCAGAAAAGTCTTTTTAGCACACTAAACAAATAAAAAATTAAGCCAATTAGTAAAAGTCATCGATTAGTCGTAGTAAAATTAGTAAAAGTCATCTGTCTAGTCTTCTAAATCACCTTCGTATAATGATGTTAATTATCTGTTTTACATCAACCATGCAAATAATCTATTAGATTGCTGAACTGTTTATTGATAAACTTGACAATGACATTAGTTTTGAGCGGTCCACAGTAGTCACAATGATAGAAAAACTTCAACGAGCAAAGTGAATCTGCGTACGTTGCTATTTATAGTAGTTATAGGTTAATAAAGAAAAGCAAAAATTTGTAGTTGAAAATGGTTTTATTGTTTTTTTTTTTTTTTTTTAAATATTCTCCACTTTTGCGTGCGCGTAAACCAAATTTCGAAGCACTTTTCCCACCCGACTGAGCTAGAGTCATAACATGTGTTTTGAACGCACCAACTTGCGCTTCTTCTGGCTTGTAAAACCGATGCTCATGTAATTTTTGTTTGATGTTCAGGCACAAAAATAAGTCATTCCTTGAAACACTCCTAGACCACGTCGAAGATTAAGTAAAATGATCGCACGAAAAATGTTTGCCCGTAATCATTTTTTCAAGCCACACTAAACAACACAAATATGGCACAACGTGCATGTTAACCTGCCCGCTCAGGTATAATCACCTCTTGCTATAGTTATTGGTGGACCACCATTTAACAATGTTTCAGCAGCTTTCTTAAACTCAGACTTTAGCTTCTTCGAAGAGCTAGTCAATGGCGCGTAGAACAACATAAACATAGTTTTCGAATTTTTCGTCACCGAGTCGATTTTTTTTTTTAATAAGCCAGACGAACGATGTAAAAGCATGTAACCTGATGTTCGGACGCTACGTGATGTTGATGATGCCGGGTAACCATTGATTGTTAAAATTGAATGCCGCCTGAGGTTATTTAATGAAGTTTGGCTTCTCCTTTCTTAAAGTTTCGTTCACTAATTCAGAATTTCGGCAGTTATTTCAAATGTGAACTTCAGATTGATCAATATGCAAAACTTGATAGGTCCTGCTAAAAATTTAAAATACAAAATTGTTATGTCGCTATTGAAAAACCCTGTATAAACATTTACGTTTCGCTATAAATAGGTCTATTCATGTAAAATGTTTTGTTATATAGATACAGATACTACTTGATATGAAATTAATGATATGAAAACTCTATAAGGACACTGGACGCACACAAACAAATAACAAAAGCAGCTGAATAAATATACTAGGTATATAAACTATAAGTTCCTTTTTTTGTTTTTTTTTTTTTTTTTGATGAAGCTCAAGCAAACCGTAAATAAATATGAAACAAGAAAAGAAGTTATGGCGTCTTTGGAGTTGCGCCAGCACAACTGGCAAAGGTTCTTGAGTCTAGGGTTGTATGTACATGTAGTCACAGTACGTACGAACAACAGCTCAGGGTAGAAGAAGTAGAAAAAGAAGAGTTTAAAGCTTCATTCAGAAAAAAATTATAAATTACGCTATTAAAGTGGGTCAAATTGAGGCATTTGTGCGGAAAGTAGTAGCGACGTCAATTCTATGTTACTGGGTCACTGCAGGCACACACAAATTGCGCAAACGAATCCGGGGACTGATAGACAGCCAGACCAGACCGACCGACCGACCGACCGACCGACCGACACGACTGAGCAACAGACAAAAGGAAAGACAGTCAGATAGACAGTCGGATAGTCAGAGGGAAGGACAGAAGGACAAAAACAATTGAACGAACGAACGAATGAGCAGGCAAGTGGACGCTTGAACGAACCAGCTCAGCTGAGTACAAAATACTATGTTCCAATATAAATGAGCATTGTTGATGACGACAAGGACAACCAACGACGACGATGACAAATGTATATAAATATATGTACATGTATTGGGATATATGTTAATGGCAATAAAAACAAGCAACATTTAGCAAAAACAAAAATTATTTGAATAAAACACTTGTCCATTTCTACGTTTGTTTATTTCTTTGTTCGTTTAGAGGACAATTGTGAAGCAACAAACATTTAATGCAATTATTAGCAGCTTAAAGGATGCCAATGGACGTAATATCTGGAAAGAGAGAGAGAGAGAGAGAGAGAGAGAGAGAGATAGGGTACAGTTTGTGCATGTTCCGGAAAGAAATTCCAAGTAAATGCAATGCTGCAACATTTTAGACACATATATGTACGTGTTCAAATACGACACATTGAATGTGTGCCAAAATGAAGAAGCGGTGTTGGAAGTATTTGTAAGCTGCATACCTAGAAGCAGAAAACATAAATTGGGCAATAAGCATGAGAATGAAGACATGTTGACAAAACTAACTACAAGCATACGAGATACATCTAAAAAAGAAAGAAAAACAAAAAAAAAAAACTGAACAGAACAGAACAGAACATAACAGCTAAAACTACGACAAGTAATGCTGTCAATATGTGCAGCGATAGAAGTTACGCAAAAGAGCGTTATAGAACGGCGAGCAATTCAAGCGCAGCATGTGTGCGAAGCGAGAGTGAAATTGCATGCAATTCAGAGAGCGTACAAAAGACAGTTTGAGAAACGAGGCGAAATAGGCGGCGAGAACAAAAGAATATACAAATGCATTTGGTTTGTTTGCATACTCACTCATTCACTCACACATACACACACACTCATCTTCTAACAAACTCAATTACTCGCTTGCTCATTTGGCTGGACAAAGCGGAAACGGAAAGCAACGACAATAGCAATAGAAACAACAACAACGACAACATCAACTAAGAGAAGAACCGCTACGTCAAACGGAAACGGAAACACTGCAAAAGTCGTTTGTTTTGCTAAGAAAATCATACAAAACAAGTTTGACAGAGCAGCGATATGAGCGACAAAGAGAGAGATAGATAGAGAGAGAGAGAGAGTGAGTGAGAGCGAGCAAGGTATAAGTGAAAGAGTGAAAGCATCGCTGCTATTTGAATGCATGACAAATGACAACAACAGCAACTTGATTTGGAGGCCACAGTACCGCACAAAAATAAGAGCAAAAAAAAAAACAAAAAACAAAAGCAATGACAATGTGTTGTAAATGAAGTCCTCCCTTCTATACTTATAAAATAATTTAAGAACAATAACAGCAATCACACACCATACCACACATACATATGTATGTATGATCAGATTATTATCAAGTTACGTATGGAGATAATTTAGTAGAAAATGGTTTGGATTTAAGATGAACGCACGTATGAATTATATAACAAATTTGCATGTACGGTGCATTTGCATGTACGGTGCATTAGAGTGAATATATTATATACTAGGCTAGTATAAAGTACCTATAAACACACGAAAGTTTATTGTATTAAAAAACCAATCGAATACCAAGCTGTTGGCTTCCAATTCTGAAATCGTTGATGTCTTGTGCTCATAGACCAACGGTTTCAACTATCCCTACAGAAACAGAAAAGTGGTCCAGCGGTGTAAGATCACACGATTTCGCGGGCCAGGTAAGGTAATGTGAACATTTCTGGAGATTATGTTGTCGTCGAACTGATCCACCAATAAAGCGATGTTTGCTTCAAAAGTATGATATGTAGCGCCACTCTTTTGAAATCATGTTTATGTGTTTTTGGAAACAAAAAATCGTTCAACGTGGCAACATTGGTTACCATTGACGGTGACTGTTGCATTTTCTTCGGTTTTTATTATTAATAAAGTTGTTACATATTTACTATAACGGAATTGATATATAATATTGCATTAGCTCGTTCAGCATGCTTTGCAATACCTTATTAACATTTGCATTAGGACCGCTCTTTCTGTTTTCGTAATCTTCAATCCTACAAGCTGCTTAATTAACTTGTCTCTCTATGCTTTTGAGAGAGATAACATTCATTGGCGATCTCTCGGCGTTGCTCAATTTAGTTTTTTTTAACTCTTGCGCTTTTAATGGATTTACTCAGAGCCTCAAAACTTAAGTTGAATACTAGATGCCTTACATTAGTGACTAGATAGTGAATTACTTCTTCTTGTTGGTCGAATATAAATTCAATTAAAAAATGTAGATCAAACAGAAACTCTTCGAACTCCGCCTATGCCGAAACAAGCGTTTTTTTAATTTGGTCTTTACTTTGAAATGCATTGAAAATTGCCAGGACAATTGTAAAAACTATTAAATAGTAGACAAAGTCTACCACAAAAAATATAGTAGCATGTACGGATGTTCATGTGTATTTGTGTGTGTGTGTGTGTGTGTGTAATGTCCTTTGCTGCATTTTCTCCTTTTACTTTTGGAAGTTGTTGTTATTGTTGTTTTATGATTTACAGAGTATAAATATATATGTTTGTATTGGTATTTATATGTTTGCTGTTGGCATTGATGTTTTTTTTTTCTCATTTTTAGCCGTCATTTTTGTGTCGCGGACATTGTTGGCCATGAATGCACTCGTTGTCGTTTTTATTATTATGACAATTATTATAGTTGTCCACATTGATGATGTCGTTTGACTGACTGAGTGACTTACTGACAGGCAGACAGATAGACGGGCGGACATATGGACAAATAGCAAACTGACAGCTTGACGTTGACTGTGCCTGCAAGGACATTATATTCGAATATGAAACTACATGGTTATAAACGTCCTTGACCCCAAATTTAAAATCATTTTTATATTTTGACTACCATCATCACCAGTAGCGTCATAATTGTTTCACTTTCTCTCTGTCCTCGTTCATTTTATTTGCATTTTGTATTTTTAATTTGTAAAATCTAAAAGAAAAAAAAATGAACTTATACGAGTATTAACAATAATAATAAAAACAACGAAACAATTTCAAAAATATTGATAAATTCATGCGACCTCAAAAGCCTTTCTATATATTTACATATGTATACTGTAGTGTATAGATACATTTATGTAGTTGTACACTTATAAAAGGGTGTTCAATAATAATATTTAATCTATTTTGGCTCAAGTAGCAATTTCACTAACCAGCACTCTGATATAGCAAATATGGGAAACAGCCTTAATTTTTTTTTTATATTCGATTCTTTGTTCAATTTTGAAATAGCAATTTGCAGCAAATTTATTCTTATGCACAAAACACAATAAATAATTTTTCTTTGGATAGGAAAACCAAAACTTTTCTAAATTACGCAAGTTTTGCGGTTGCACGTGCAAATTTTCAATCGGCTAATAAAAACTCATACAATAGCTACTTAGTTAGAAGTAAAAACAACATTCGAAATGACCCAAAATCATGTTTCCGTTTTGTTAATTCTAAGCGAAAGTCGTATTCCTATCCTTCGAATATGTTCTTTAACAATTCTACTGCTATTTCTTCGCAAGAAGCATCCAATTTGTTTGCATAATTTTTTCAATCAGTTTACTCGTCTACTAGCTACCCCCTTAGCGAAGTTTATGTTTCAAATGGTTATGCGCATAATATACCAAACCCTACTATCTCTAAAGATTCGCTACTTAAACATTTACTTCTACTCAAACTTAACTATTCTTGTGGTCCTGATAATGTTCCTTCAGCTGTACTTAAAAAGTGTGCATTTTCACTTTGTGATCCTTTACTACACCTTTTTCAACTATCTCTTTTAGAATGTACAGTACCTAAAATTTGGAAGGCATCTTTTATAATTCCTCTTCATAAAAAAGGCTGTAAATCGGATATATCTAATTATAGAGGTATTGCAAAGTTATGCGCAATTCCTAAACTTTTTGAAAAGGTAGTTACCGATCAACTACAATTTTACTGTAAGCCTCTTTTATTCTTCCGCACAGCACAGTTTTGTTAGAAATATATCAGTTTCTACTAAACTATTGGAACTTACGACATTGGTTAACAGAGGCTTTGTTAATGGTTTACAGACGGACGTTATTTACACCGATTTTAGTAAGGCGTTTGATTGTGTTAATCATCGGATTTTGGTTTACAAACTTGAATGTTTAGGTTTTCCTCCAGCTTTAGTCAAATGGATCTCAACATATTTGGATTCCCGTTCACAATGTGTAGCATTTGTTAGCACCTTATCTCACAGTATTGATGTCTTTTCAGGTGTACCTCAGGATAGTCACCTTGGACCCCTTCTATTTGTACTGTACATTAATGATTTGCCTGATACCATATCTTACTGCCATACACTGTTGTACGCAGATGTTGTTAAGTTATGTTTGAGTTATAGAATGGTACTGAGGGCCATGATTTGATAAAATCTGATTTAAATGTGCATTCATTTTGCTTTGCGTAATTTGGGATGGAATCGTAGTATAAATTTACCGCCTTATACACATCGATTAAACTTAATCAATCTGCCTACACTAGAAAAACATAGAAATATACTTGGTGCTTTATTCATCCAGAAACTTATCTCCGGTGATATTTATTCACCCTATTTATTGGAGCAATTAAATTTCTCTATTCCTTCAAGAATTACTAGAAACTTCTCATTGTTAAACCTATACACGTGTACAATTAATTATGCATGCAGCGATACGTTTCACGTATTATGTTCTACATATAACAGATTTTATAACTTCAATTTAATCTCTCCAGGTCTCCCTATATATTCTGTTCGTAATGCATTAAATAATTATAACTTATAATTTTTAATTTAATTTTCATTTAATTATTTTGTTAAGTACTATAAGCAACATCTTTATATTAATATGTTATAATATGGTGAAATAAATGGTTTCCAAAATTTCGGAAATGAAAACCATTGATCAGCGCTACCAAGCGCTATTGGGATGTACGAATGTTGAGAGACTATACACGATATGTTCTAAAAATAACCGAACTTTTTAGTTATAAAATAAAACAAGCATGGTATTTTATGTTTCAAAGCTAATATTTATTTAAAATACGATTCATTTAACTCAATACAAGGTTTGGAATGCTCAACCAATTTATCCATTGACTTTTTAAACTCGCTTGTTGGGATGTTCTTTAGCACCTATGTCACGACTGCGCTTGTATGGCTGGAATGTCAGCGTAAAAAGCTACTTTCACTGCAGTTATCATTTCTGAGAAGTGAAAATAATATCGCACGGTGATAGATCAGGCGAATACGGAGGGTGATCGATGAGACAAATCTGTTTTTTCATCAAAAATTCATTGACTGATGTGAAACAAAACTTACACACACCTTTCATTCACCCAAAATCTGCAGTTAATATTTTGTAGATTGTACAGTAAGATCAATTTAATTCTTCTGTCAGAATTCTAACAGTGAAATTTGCATCGATAGCGATTATTTCACTTGCTTTTTCCACTAACTCGGCACGATTAGCTGCTTTGGGTCGCCCTGGTCGCCCAGAATCATCATTTAAATCATCACGCCCGTTTTTAAATCGTATAAGCCACGTGTCAACTTGAGTCATACAATCATCATCATAAATTTTTTAACAATTTTTCAGTCTCAGTAAATTTTTCACCGAGTTCAGTCCTTTCCAAACTTTTCTATACTTTTACTATGTATTAAAATTTAAACTTATAACTAACTACATCGCAAGATATACATATATGAACTTTAAACTAAATGAATTGTTTTTCTCATTTCAGGTAGGCAAATATGAAATTTAATACGCAGCGAACTGCAACAAGGATTTTAATTCTTTTAACTATGAACATTGCAGGTATTTTATTTATTACAATTTATTTTGATAGTTGTACGAAAAACCGACTGCAAAAATCGTTCGTATTATTCGATCACTTATGTAATCGATGGTTTATTGCAAAAGTATCAAGGTACTTACTTAGTTACGACATCGATGAGAAGTATGTTGCAAACTTTTAAGTTGGAACTTTTCAGCTGTTGAAATTGAATTGAATTGTTGTCTTTGCAATGCTTTACACGAGCGAACCAAATGAATTCACTTAGTGAAATAAGACGAACTGTCAAAAGGCGTGTCAACAAAATGTTTAATCACCTTTTGTTCTATGGGACAATTACTACAACCGGAAGTGGGAGTAAGCGCTTTTAAAGTTGCGACCAAACTTCAACTTTACCATGATAAAAATATAGAACTAAACTGACGTTTTTACGTTGACAGTTCCTAAAAAAAAAAAAAAAAAAAAAAATAAGTTTGCGTTAGTATTAAAATGTACAATTTTTATGTCCCTATTGAAAAACCCTTTGCATATTCGTATGTAAGCAATTTTTCCGAGACTATGTTTAATGAATATCGATTTCCTGAATACTAAATGAGACGCAGAAATTTTTGTGTATTTTATACGTTCAGCGAAAGTTTTTGCCAGTCACATGCTGTATATACTTAGTCTAAGTGCACAAGTCAACCATTCGATACGATACGATACGATACGATACAGGTTAGCTGGCCTCAACTGACCTAAACCATATGAAAATAAATTGTTAATATTTATTTAAATTGTTGTTATGTACAATGAAACCGACACACATAGATACTTACCTACATACGTACATGCATGCTAGATACATAGATATTAGCATACATAGTCTTAATTATTTATACCTGCATAGGCGATACTGAGGTCATTTTTGTGCTGCATTCTAAAATATTTAATTGGTTTTGCAAAACAGAAAGAAGCCTTTTTTCAGCGCGGCGTATCGTAATTGTACTACATACGTACCTATAAAAATTTACGCATGCTCATTAATTTAAGGCAAAAAACATTAAAAAAAGAAAGAAAATATTTCTATTAAGTGCTCGTAAAAGCTGCAAAGAGTTGAAATTGTTTTGTTTTTTATGTAATTTGCATAAATTTTCCTTGAAAGCTTTATTTAAGTGCTTTTCAGGTTGTTAGGTTGTTAGGTTGTTAGGTTGTTAGGTTGTTCAGGTTAGGTTGTTCACAAGGTCTTGCTATATTGCAAAAGTGCATGACAAATGTTGCACAACAAATAACTATTTCCATTTCAAAATTCCTACTTCGATAATATAATACAACGCTCAGTATTCTTAGGTGCCCGCTAATATTTCCATTGGAAAGTTTGACATTTTTTTAGCAGAAACGTACGCAAAACGTTTTGATGTACGAGCAATTTACAAAGCACTTTGCCACTCAAAAGTGGATATCGCCAAAACGAGCTGCTTAAAAGCTTCAACAGCTGCTTCAGGCGTTGAAAAACGTTAAAGTCGCTGTTGATGTGCGAGAATTCAGTGGGCACTAAGTTAGGGTTGTCAAACGAATGAATTATCAATTTGAAGTTTTGAGTGCTGAAAGCTCTGATGTGTGAACCGATGTGTGAGAGGTGGCAAAGTATGGCAGGCCTTCGTCGGTTGGTCTTCCTCAATTTTCCGAAAGCATCTGGCAAACAAATGATTGTGTACCATACAAATTTTTTGTAAAACTACATGGATCACTATTGGAACAGTTGCGGCATGATTAATTATTCTTCAAATGGCTATGGGTCTTGGAAAACCCTTACAGCCGTTTGCTGTTTTGTTTCGGTTTCGTATGTATAGATCCACGACACCATATCTGTGACGATGTCATAGCTGTGCTTTGAGCCACCGTTGCTGTATTTCTTCAACATTTGTTCGCACCAATCGATTCGTTGCTTTTTTTTTGGGTGATTGTCAAATTATGCGGTATTCAACAAATCTTCTTGGCGGTCAAATGTTCATGTACTTTGCTGCTCCAAATAATGCCAGTTGATGTCTCAATCTAACGACGATCTTATAATATCAATTCAAGCACAGCATTAATACGGTTTGAACCTATTTGGACAACACTCACGAAATTCGTACTTAAGAGAAGGACTTCCGCGATTAAACCAGCGTTTTATCAGCGTTTCATAGTGGCAAAGAAAGTGACTTCATTGCCATAAATGTAAGTTTATCGATGTACTCTTCTCTTGATAGTCTACATAGAAAGTCACAATAAATTATTTATTCGCAAGAATTCTTTGGTACAGCTGCACTTTTAAGTCAATATAAAAACACACAAATAGTGCTCGTACATCCAAAATATTGTGCTCACGTTTATGGTAAGTTAAGTTAAACTTTCCAATGAAAATATCAGCTGCCATCAAACCAATATACTTAGTGTTGCCAAGGCACACAATATACAAGGCAACACTCCTAACTATAAAAGTTGAAATTGTACTACTTTTGCTGAAAGTGTGTATATACTGTTTCAGCTTTAAAACAACCCAAAGCAAGCTTCTTTTCTACATTTCTGTGCAAATTAAAAATCAAAATCAAAATTTCACTGTGATTGCCTAAAATTTATGCACTGTACTTAAAGTGCACACAATATTTTTTGACATAGTTTGCTAGTTTCGCTGAAGCTGTGTTATTAGCACAGTCAATAAATAAAACGACAAATACTTACATATGTATCGTATATAAATGTATATAAATACATATCGAGTAACCATGTTTATAAATAAATGACTCCAACAACAATAACAATAACAACAACAACAGCGGCATTTGAGTGTAATGATGTATATACGAATGAATTGATGTGCTCTTTTCTCTTCCAAATTGCAACTGTTGACAAGACCAAAAACATTGCTGGCTTAACGCAGCGTAAGACGACACACACACACAAAAGTAAATAAATAAAAATAAGTCCCAGCAGTTTGTTTGGATTTTTGCTAAAGAATGTGTTATAAAAACCAGGAGGGGGGGGGGCGGTAGTTGGTCGACAAAGTCTAAGACGACTAGTGCGAGTATGACAATGCATGCAGTAGTGTGTATAGTATAGCCAATGAATTGTATAGTAAATCCCAAAACAACCATAAAATCAAATTACAAACTAATATTACTCACAGTGCGTTTACTTTTCCGTATCGTTAGTTTTCACTGTCAATTGACAAAGAAAAACTCAACCGAAAAAATCGCGACAAAGAAAATTTTAGTCGAAAAGAAGGGAAAAACTAAGAAAAATTCAACCATAAAATAGATATATGCGAAGAAAAGAAGAAAAATATAAAGCCAAGTCGTACGTACTACATTTGAAAATGTATGAAGGGGGCAATATTATCGTATATTGACAACGTTCGTTTGAAAAGAATTGACGACATCATCGATACTGGAGGGGGTGGTGGGTGTGTGGTTGCAAAGCAAGGCGTTAACAGCCAGGCTACACCCCTACATACAAATTACAATTCAACTACAAAGAAAGCAATATATTCTGTGAAACTACTGAAAAAATGGGGCTTTGAAGGGATAGCGTTTGTTGCTTCCAGTTACTAATGAGGAACATGTGGGGCGCATAATTTCGCACTGTTTGAATCGTGTCGCATGTCTTGCCTTTTTCAGCATATTCTATAAAAGATTATTAACCAAAATTGTAATTGAATAAAATCAATAGAAATAAAATAAATAACACGAAACGAAGTTTTAATACCAATCACACGAAGTTTCAAGCTGTGAAATTAGCAGGTGGGATGGTGGGATGTAAGTTTGTTCGAGCCTAACTCTTAAAGGGGGCGTGACACGCCTATTGATAATTATATGAAGCATCTGTCCTTAAGCAGCCGTTATGTCAAATTTCGAGTCGATATGAACTGCAACAAAAAGGTTTTTCATACAAAACGGAAAATGTGGGCTGGTTGTATCACAAAAACTGGGCGTGGCATGCCAGTATGAATGCTCTGTTTAACTGTTATAAGAAGAAGACCAAATGCCAATTTACAACTGGATATCTTCAAAATTGGTCCCTAAAAAATGTGACAACAACATCCAGACAGACAGACAGACAGACAAACAAACAGAGAGACTGACGGATATTGAGGACCATGAATGGCATGTGGTTAGCACTTGATGTGCGCTAAGGCCATTGCTGCAGCCGGCGTCAATGTGTTAAGTCCGACCATGAATATTTATTTGGACATTTCAGTGCCACATCCATCGGTGCATGTTTCCTCCAGTGTCACACGATAATCATTGAAGCCCTCCCTCTCTAAGATGCTATTCACTCGAGCCGTCTTCACGGCCAGGTGATGCTGCTGGTTCCAAGTCCGATGGAATACAGAATAGAAGTCCAGGATAGGGCCTAGTCAAGTCTCTATTTCCGGTGAAGTAACGCTTTATGTTCCCGGAGAGTTTTGATCTATTAATAGTGTAATAATTTGAGGCAAAAAATCTGTCTCAATGCAGATATGGCATAGAATGCGTGTTTGTAAAACACATTTTATTTTATTGAACTTTAGTATAAAATAATGTTCCTGTTATATATAGATATCCGACTGTCTGTCTGTCCGTCTGTCAGTCTGTGTGTTGTTTCGCATTTTTTTTGGGGACCAATTTTTATGCTATCCAGTTGAAAGAACTGCCACATATAATCGTTTTTATTGAAGTTTAATAGAGTATCAAGATTAACCATGGAGATTAAGACGTGGAGTCTTCTTTTGGGGTAGTATGAAAAGCTTCTCTTTATTAAAGTCAATAATATGTTGAAATGGAAAGTGGTGACTTTTTATGAACTGCCGCTTATAATACATAGTCCATCAGTCTGTGCATTTATATGCGTGCTATTTCATCAAAATTGCCAAAAATAGTTTAAATGTAAAAGTTTTGTTCAAGCCTTCAATACACGTAAGGATCGCATCCAAAAAAAGTTTGTTATATTAGGAAATCGAAAAAATATTCGTTAAAATATATTATGTAATATTTAACTTACGATGCTTATAACTTAAGATGCACCACGCCATTATAATAGAAGAACACAGAAGCGCAAAACGTTTATTTTTTAACGATTCTGGCCGATTGTGATGAAATAGCACGCATATAAACACACAGACTGACTTACAGACGGACATGGCTAGATAGACTAGTCTCGTCGAGCTGACCAAGAATAAATAGAGATGCCTCCTTTGATGCGTTACAAAGTTTCAGACAAACTGTTTATACCATTTCGCACTATGTGTGAAGGGAACAAAAATGTGGTAAAGAAGCGCGTTGATGGAAGATTTTGCGAAAAATGGACAAAATGGTCAATTTTTTTCATTTTATTTACCATTTTAGCGATTTCACATACGCAACATCTTCCCGAAATTGAGAACTGGCCCGTATATGACGATAATTTTACACCTATTTGGATCGCACTCATATATGTACTGTTCACATCGTTTTTGGCAATATAGTATTATCGGATCTTGCTATTAAGAATATTTGTTTTAAAGAAAAGAGTATCATGTAAATACAATACTAAAAAAAAACGCTGTAGTGGTGTATGTTCGACTTTATGATACCTGCGCCGTGCATAAGGGACATTTTTTGAACGATTTAGCTGGGGTTAATATACCGATGTGGATTTATGTGGAATATTAAATTAGCTTGACGTATGAGTAATATACAAAATAACAAAATTTAACAAAAAATCAGCGAAAAACTAGTAAATGGTTAAACCTGGGGTCGGCTACCTCTTAGATGGTGCCAACACCTTCATTTTACACACTTTATCTGAAGAATATCCAAATATGAAGGCTCTATCTCTTATAGTATCCGAGATATCGTAGTTCATATATACAAACATACAGACGAACACAGAGTCGATGTTTTGATGGGGTGCTCTATGTAGACGTTGGGTATTTCTACATTGAGTAACTCTGACATTTTGCAATCGTCGACGGTCTCTCTAACTTTGAAAAAAAATGTCCGATTAAGGCACACTACGGCCAAAACCGTGAGTTTCTCATCATGCAGTGGTGTTTTGTGAATGACGTGAGGGTTCTCTGTTCCTCAAATTCGATAGTTTTATTCATTGACTACGCCAGAGAATTTATAAAGAGCATCGTCCGTCATTAAAATTTGCTCCCAAAAATCAGGCTCGGTATCTAGCGGATTTTTCTATATAGCAAGCGACAAAGCTGTATAAAATGATATTGAATGACGTTTCAGAATCTTGCACATTTGTCGAGTAATTGTGTTCGTTGGAAGTACAGAATAAAGCATGGGTAAATCCATGAAAAAAAAACTCCTACACAATTAGGTCCTACCGATGAAATCTACAAATATAAATCTCCTACCGGGAGACAATATTAATTTCGGATTATATTGAACTAAATGAAATGCGCTCGGTTGATATTGTTTGTAGACAACTACCTCTAAAACCTGTACCTCTAAATGGCGTTCTAAACGGCATTCTATACTGTGGTTTCTTTTAAAATGTTTCCGGTTCAAGAGAATCTCCATACATGTTTATAGTTTCGATGAAATCTAATGGACTAGTAGCGAAACTCACATAAAGACGAATGGACGGAAAGAGGGACACTCGTGTTTATATGATCACCGGTATCTAGTTTTTTGTGGTAAAATATTGAAAGCGTCTGAAAAAAAAAAAAAAAATAACTGAAACTATCGCCGAGCACGATAAAAACTAAGAACGTAATTGAGGCCTAAGTACGGACAGACATTAAAACGAAAACATTTGTGCTTCGTGTTACGCACTTAAAAAAAAAAAAAAAAAAAATACAAACACTAAAATTAAGCTTGAAATAAATTCAAGTTGGCCAAGTCTGAAAAAGTTGTTAAATTTAATGTGGCATCGTTTGTATCCGCACTTGTAGTCGTATGCACCCGTACTATGATGTTGGTTAGTTATTCATTTGCATGCCGCTTGTCCATGACACGAAAACATTCAAATCCTTGTTCCAATTGTACCATTTACTCGTCTTATAGCAACTTCAAATTTGCAATAAGACGACGACCGAAAAGAAAAGAACACCAAATGCAACAAAAGCGCTTCATGTTTGGCATTCCTTTTTTTTTCTTAAGTTTCTGTATTTTTATTTTCTTTACTTTTTGTACTCTCTTTACACAAAGTATCAATAGTACACTAGTTTTGTTACACGATTTGTAACATTCAGAAAAAGACCATCATCGGAACCATGATTCTATGTTTGCCAGTCTGTCTGTCTGTCTGTCTGTCTGTCTGGCTGTGTATATATCTGTCTATCTATCCATCTATCTATCTATCTATCTATCTATCTATCTATCTATCTATCTATCTATCTATCTATCTATCTATCTATCTATCTATCTATCTATCTATCTATCTATCTATCTATCTATCTATCTATCTATCTATCTATCTATCTATCTATCTATCTATCTATCTATCTATCTATCTATCTATCTATCTATCTATCTATCTATCTATCTATCTATCTATCTATCTATCTATCTATCTATCTATCTATCTATCTATCTATCTATCTATCTATCTATCTATCTATCTATCTATCTATCTATCTATCTATCTATCTATCTATCTATCTATCTATCTATCTATCTATCTATCTATCTATCTATCTATCTATCTATCTATCTATTATCTATCTATCTATCTATCTATCTATCTATCTATCTATCTATCTATCTATCTATCTATCTATCTATCTATCTATCTATCTATCTATCTATCTATCTATCTATCTATCTATCTATCTATCTATCTATCTATCTATCTATCTATCTATCTATCTATCTATCTATCTATCTATCTATCTATCTATCTATCTATCTATCTATCTATCTATCTATCTATCTATCTATCTATCTATCTATCTATCTATCTATCTATCTATCTATCTATCTATCTATCTATCTATCTATCTATCTATCTATCTATCTATCTATCTATCTATCTATCTATCTATCTATCTATCTATCTATCTATCTATCTATCTATCTATCTATCTATCTATCTATCTATCTATCTATCTATCAATGTCTATATATTTATCTTTCTACTGAAATCGGTATGGACACTTTGAAGACGTGGTTAAAATTAAGTATAAATCACACACAAAATAATATACATAAAGCTCAGTAAATTCCAGTGCAATTCTACTCTATACATAACCATATCTTTTCAATGATACTTATATCTGTTCTGCCTTCTTCTAAGCATTACAAAAAGTGCTTGCGTATTTATTGTTTTCATTTCTAACTGAATGAGTCCGCCATACAAATATTATAATAGCAAAATAGAAAAATACGTAATATTCGTATGCTTTTTTTTTAAATCAAAGTTTTTTTTTACTATTTCTCTATATTTCATTCAGAAGATTAATCCAAAGTTGTCCAAAACATATTCACACATATTCTTCTTCTAACCATAGTGAATGTGTATTTTCACCATATGTGTAGTTTCACCATGGTGTGGTTAGTATATAAGTAGCATTCTCACACTCACTTGTGCGCACTGTTTACTGTTTTTGATTGGTAAAATTTCTGGTTTAACTTGGCAAATAATTATAATAAATAAGCTTTGGATTCGCTCTATAAAGCGCCAAGATTAAATGGAAGACCGATTGCAAAGCTAAATAGCTAAAGTGTATTTAACTATCGACTGTATCATTCTAGCTGGTTTTCCTCAGTTTTTATTCGATTCTACCATGCCACCACAATCACTTTCTTTTGTTACAATAATTTATGCACTACACTTTTTTCTAATGCTGTTGCCTCTCACTCATCACATCGTCATCGTTATCGTCCTGCAAGTCACTGTTGCTTCTTTTGCTGTTTCAGCTTTTATTTCGTCTTGTCAGTATTGTTTGGACTATTTTCTAATATTTTCTTCTTCTTTCCGGTGTTTTCTAGACACAGTTTTGTAGTTTATATTTTAATTTGCTTTTTTTTTTAGTTTTATTCTTTTTTTTTTAATATTCTAGTTGGTTCTTTCCCTTTATTATACTTATTTCTTATACACGTTTTTTTTTTTTTTTTTTGCTTAAGATGACCGCTTTAACTTCGAAGAAGAAACAGAGTGCAAAAAACTGGTAACTAAGACAGCTATTGTTCTACATACAAATTTTATTTTGAGCTTTAGCTTAGGTCTTCTATACATTGGCTTCACAACTACGTTGATAAACTTCAATGAGTCGAGCTTTAAATATTACTTGATTAATTTATAGTACGTAGATGGTTTTCTTTGAAATAATTTGTTAATGTGTGTCTATTAAATAAGATATATTCAATTAAATGCAGTTTGTAAGTTGGTTATACATTGAAGTTTTCAGACTTTGGTCATTCACTGCTACTATATATATATATATATATATATATATATATATATATATATATATATATATATATATATATATATATATATATATATATATATATATATATATATATATATATATGTATGTATATATATATATATATATATATATATATATATATATATATGTATGTATGTATGTATGTATGTAGTATGAGTATATATATATATATATATATATATATATATATATATATATATATATATATATATATATATATATATATATATATATATATATATATATATATATGAGAGAGAGAGAGAGAGAGAGAGAGAGAGAGAGAGAGATATATATATATATATATATATATATATATATATATATATATATATATATATATATATATATATATATATATATATATATATATATATATATATATATATATATATATATATATATATATATATATATATATATATATATATATATATATATATATATATATATATATATGTTGTTCACAAACGCTTTTAATAGTCCAAAAGTGCACAAAAGCCGTTGTGAGCATTTTTGTGTCAAATAAAGTGGAGCTATTTGAGACTTGGTTTAACTTTTTCTTCTCTGTGATTTGATTTATTAAGTAATAATTACCAAATGCAGGTTTTGCAGCACTGTTTTTGCAGCAATGCAAATAAATTAGTTGGACAAAGATTTGGCTCGAGTAAATTATTATCGCAAATTGTAGTTGGTTGTGTAACAATTTTCTTGCACTTTTGCACTCTTACAAGACCTTGTGAAAGTGCAGTGAAAGTGTCATAAATTTCTGCATATAAATTGAACTACTTTCTATAGACTATTCTTTGGTTGCCTATGTAAATTGTTAATGTATTGTAGTTCATGTTCTAATAAACTACTTATGTATGATGAAACAAACTCAAGAGAAAAGAAAAATCATTGCAAATACTGAAAATATTACAAAGAAAATTATTTTTATAATGGCAAAGCATCCTGCCATATGCATTCTATGCATTATGTGATGTTGGTTTCACCTTCCGTTCTTTATTTCGAATTGCATTCTCATACAGAATAGCTTAGTAGCCTTTGTCCTTTATCCTTTGTCGCCATCACCATACTCAACGTCGTCGTCATCATTTGGCATTCACTTTTTGAGCTTCCGCTGCATCATGTGCGCTCTAGAAACCTGCACATATAACAATTATTTTCAATGACAAGCCAGACAACTAACTGACTGACTGACTGACTGGCTGACTGGCTGACTGACTGAGCTAGAGATTAACCCAGAGCTAGAGATACAAAGACAGCTACAGAAAGAGTACTATTCGCACTTTATTCATTTTCATCTCATGCTACAATAAACAATAAAAACTGAAAACTAAAAACTAAAAACTAAAAACTAAAAACTAAAAAAAAACAAACTTCATGACAAAAAATTAAAAAATTATCTATTCAAGTTGTATTTGAACTAGTTTTGTTCTTCACACTGACATTTGCCAACTTTCTTTCAAGCCATTCATCCCATTCATCCATCCATCCATCCGTCTTTCTATCCAAACATTCAGTCAGCCAGCAAAACGTTCTCTCTATGTTTTAGAGGTTCATCATTTGATTCTTGAGTCTATAGTTTGCTTGCATATCCTAGCAGCAGATGCTGCGCCTTGTACTCAATGTCATTATATAAATATATACATACAAGAGTATCTTAGTCTTCATTCTCGATACTCTATTCTATCATTCAGTGTCATTTGAAATATTCTAATTTGCTTTCGTTTTCTTTTATTTTCCATACTCGTAGTAGTAGTCACATTCATATTGTATGCCATTCGCTTTTATTGAAGTTTAGTGTATCTATTAAAATTTGAATTTGGATTATTTTTTGAAATTGTTAAGCGCATAATCGGCCAGACAGACAAATACACAGACTGACGGACAGACAACCTCAAAAAATGGACGGCACACGTCCATTAGTCTATGTATTATAAGCGGCTGTCCATAAAAAGTCACCACTTTGTATTTCAACATAATATTGACTTTAATAAAGAATCTTTTCATACAAAAAGTCAAAAGTGGGCGGTGGGTTTATATGGGGGCTACCCACAAAGTAGGCGTGGCGGTTCAATCTTTATACTCCTTTAAACTACAAGAAAAAGTAGTATATGTGACTGTGTTTTCAACTGGATAGCATACAAATTGTTCTCCAATACATAAAACAACATCCAGACTGACGGACGGATACACAGAGGTATATCTATATATAACTTTTTTCTGTATAGCCATCTATAATTAACGGGAACCTTCTTCTATATAAACTAGCTGGTACCCGACGCATTGCCGTCGAACTCCTTAAAAACGATTGTTGAGTTTCATAGAAATTAATTTAGCATTGAGATGATTTTCGAATCAAATAAAATAAAAAGTTGTACGTCTGACGTTTCGATTTCATTGCCAAGATCAAGCAACCTAAGATTCGAGCAGCAAAATTCAAAACTTTCAATTACATCACGCCAACCGAGCGTCTCACACGACATATTTTGAATTTAAATCGTCTGCACTCGCATATCAAACGCCGCGAAAATCTAAATTACTAAAGTTTAATGAAATAAAATGTGTTCTACAAATACGCATTCGATGCCATATCTGCGTTGGGGCAGATTTTTTGCCGCGCATTATTACACTGTAAATACATCGAAACTTCTCGGAAACATAACGCGTTACTTCAACGGAAATGCAGACTTGACCAGACGCCATGGCCCTATCCTGGACTTCTATTCTGTGTGCCGTGAGACTTGGAACCAGCAGCATCACCTGGCCGTGAAGACGGCCCGAGTGAATAGCATCTTAGAGGGGGTAGACTTCAGTGATTATCGTGTGACACTGGAGGAATCTTGCACCGATGGACGTGGTACTGAGAAGGCCAAATATAAGTTCGTGGTCGAACTTAACACGTTGACGCCGGCTGCAGCAATGACCGCAGCGCAGCCTAGTGCACACATCAAGTGCTACCCATATGCCACTCATGGTCTTCTTAGTCCATTCCTGTCAAATCGCCAGGTAAAACAAATACGGCGCTTTCACACAGATCGCAACGTTGCCGCCGAGCTGAAGCGAAAAACAACAATGGCATCGAGATTTAGAAATGCATTGAGTAGCTATCTGGGCAAGTCAAACGGAGACACAAAACTAACGGCGGATACGCTTAGGAAGCTTTTAAATAAGCCGGAGTTGAAAGGAGATATTCGCGCATTGGCAAATCTGAAAATTTCATTTGCTGAAAGCTACTTGGCCGAAAAGGCTGAAGAGGCTAGGAAGTCACGAAACGAGGAACTATATCAAACTGCAGCGTTTATTTTATTTGCTATTGCAGTCTTCCTGAGCTTGCTCCCTTCGTTGAAGCGTTTGGCCTTCCCTTTACCATTGGATAGTCCGATAGAAATTGACCAGTGCACCACTCGGATAACATTCAATGACGTCAAAGGTTGTGACGAGGCTAAACAAGAGTTGAAGGAAGTCGTTGAATTTCTAAAGAGGCCAAAACGTTTCTCGCATCTGGGCGGTAAGATGCCAAAGGGTGTTCTGCTTGTTGGTCCACCCGGTACCGGTAAGACTTTATTGGCACGCGCTGTAGCTGGCGAAGCCAATGTTTCCTTCATACAAACGAGTGGTTCAGAATTTGCGGACGCACTGGTCGGACAAGGTGCGAAATATATTAGAGATTTATTCAAAGCCGCAAAAGCAGTTACACCATGCGTTATTTTCATCGATGAAATCGACTCGGTGGGAGCAAAGCGGACCAGTTCCGAACTACATCCGAATGCAAATCAAACGATTAATCAATTGCTCTCCGAAATGGATGGCTTCCATCAAAACGCGGGCATCATTGTACTTGGTGCAACAAACAGACGTGATGAGCTGGATCAGGCATTGCTTCGACCAGGTCGTTTCGATGTTGTGGTCGATGTATCAGTGCCTGATTATACTGGTCGCAAAGAGATACTTTCATATTATCTGACAAAAATACTTCATGGCGATATTGATTTGGATAGATTGGCACGTGGCACATCGGGTTTCACCGGTGCCGAAATACAGAATATGATCAACCAAGCTGCAGTGAGAGCAGCAATCGATGGCGCCGATACTGTCACCATGAAACACCTGGAAACCGCGCGGGATAAACTACTTATGGGCCCTGAACGCAAGGTGCGTTTGCCTGATGAGGAAGCAAACTCCATAACAGCATACCATGAAGGTGGACACGCCATTGTCGCATATTACACAGAGGGATCACATCCGCTGCATAAGGTCACCATTATGCCCAGAGGTTCGTCGCTAGGCCATACTGCTTACATACCAGAAAAGGAAGGCTATCATGTCACAAAGGCTCAATTACTTGCCACGATGGATGCAATGATGGGCGGACGTGCTGCGGAAGAATTGATTTTCGGTGATGACAAAATAACATCAGGCGCCAGTAGTGATCTCAAGCAGGCTACCGCAATTGCCACGCACATGGTCAAGGAATGGGGTATGTCTGAGAAAGTAGGACTACGCACAATCGAATCGCCCAAGGAACTTGAGGCCAGTGAACCACTGGCACCCAATACAGTTGAAATGGTTGATGACGAAATCAAACGCATTCTGTCGGAGAGTTATGAACGTGCGAAAAACATACTGCGAAAGCATGCAAAGGAACACAAAGCATTAGCCGAAGCATTGCTTAAATATGAGACACTGGAGGCAGAGGACGTCAAGGCTATACTGAACGACAAACAATCCACGTAATGCAAATGGTGTATAGATAAAATAGATCAAAATCCAAAAGTAATTTTATTAAATTAATGATGTTACATGCATACGTGAAATACCAAACATAAGTATATTGTATTTACTTTTTATAAGCAAATTGGCTAAATATGTATATTCTATACAAAAAATTATTCATACAATTGGGTACATAGTATTTAAAAAGAATGAAATAAAGCAAAAAACCTAAATAATACCAAAATATTTTTGTCGATTTTAGTTCTAATTGGGTTTCCACACACTTCAAATTAATTTTCTCAGGCGGCATCATCATAAGCTGTTAATCGATACATTAATTTTTTATTAATTTCAGATTTGAAAGATTTGGCGTATACTGCGCCCTTATAGAGCTTTTTATTTTATATTCGGCAATTTTTGACCATCCGTGGTCATTTTTATACCTTTATTTTTAGTCATAAAGCAAATGGTCGAATTATTTATATTGCAACTAAAATCTTGTGCAATATTTCGTCGATATTTCCTTGAACTTTTGACAGAACTATTGGCCAGAATTTATTAAATTTAAAGTAGAAATTATAGTTTAAATCAATATCAATCTGAGCAGCAGCAGTTCTACAATCGAGAGTATTTCTTTAGTTAGTTTTTAATGAACTGCGTGGCACAAATTGTTCAAAGTAGTTTAGTATACCCCCGTAGTCAGTCGAATTTAATTCGATAGCAAAATGAAGTATGAAAAGCTCAGCTCTCTGAAACCGAAATGGCGAAACTAAAACAGAAGTAATTTTTCAGTCACTTGCAAAGTTTTTGTGCCTTTCTTTAAACGTATTTCATTTTGCCACGTATTCAAGTCTATTGAAAGAAAAGTTAAAAAACTAAAAAGAGAAAAGAAAAAAAAAAAATGGCACCAGCAAAGAACAAAATCTGCACACTTGGCAAAGTTAAAAATAATTACAACTCCGGGAGTCGAACATGCGGCACATACAAAAAGATATATTCGAACACACTAATACAGGGTGTTCAAACAAATGCGTTTTATTTTTTCCAATATATATTTAGAAAACGAGAACGATAAGTATCTAAACGGTTTGCTCTTTCAGCATGAAATGAATATCTATTTTATCAATATTTATTCTGCGAAGAAAAAAAAACCATTTCTGAACTTTTAAATCATCTTCACACAATTTAAGTAACCATTCACTGAAAACGAGAACATCATTTGCACTCATATATATGTTGGAGTTTTTAAGCAAATCGAAGTCAGACAGCCTCAAGATTTTGAAAGGTCGATGATCTGTTTTGCGTTTGAGATATACATATAAGATGTGATCATATGGTGAGTGCTATTTATGGCCCTACTATAAAAGGGGCAAGTCCTTGAAGTATCCATGTAGTGACTGTTTGTAAAGTTTGTATTCTTGTGAATTTCATTTGATTGTTTCTAGAGTGTTGTTGTTTAGTTAGTTGATGTTGGTGGTGTTGCGGAAGTTTACCATGAAGTGTTTTGCAGTAGAGCTGTATGATTTTGAAGTTGGTATTTTTAAGGGCTTGTACAGTATGAAGTGTTTGGCAATGAAGTCTGCTGCCAATGTGGCTATGAATCCAAATTTTTTTTTATTTATTTTGGGAGATTTTGTAGTTCGTAGTGTTCAAATTGTTGTGGCATATAAGTTGTGATTATCGAAGTTTACCATAAATTTATTGCTTTTTTCATTTTTCATCATTAGCTGTGAAGTTAACCATTAAAATGATATCTCAATCATTGGTATTGATAAAGTATTAAAAAAGATATGGCGTTGTGACAAAAAAAAAAACAACATAGAGAAATATTCAGACGCGACACAGGAATCGCTTTTGCTTGAACTTCTGTATTATCATGCCACAGGCCGGATTTTATAGCGAATTCAGCTAAATACGCGTCTCAAATACATTTCGGAAATAAATAGGCCTATTAATGCAGTGCGGCGTACACATTTTCTGATTAATCTGCATCAAAATAATTAACCATTTCACGTTTTAATTAATAAATTAGCATTTTACTACACCAACTAGTAAATCACTAGTTCAATTTGCCATTCGCAGCCGAAAACCAAAGCCTGCATAATCTAAGCAGAACCAAGAACAACGAACAGAAAGCAATCAATATACTCAATATACGAATATCAGTAATTAATTAAAACACCCTGTTTTTTATATGCAAGAAAACAATCATATGTACCGTTGCACGCTAGCATCGAAATGAAGCAGAAGCGCAAAGTCACAAAAGAAAGAATAAACGAACGGAAAATGAAAAGAAAATCGAAAAGCAAATGAAAAGTTGCCGCAGTCATTGCTGCTCCTGTCGAATATGGTAAGAATAATGCCTTCCAACAACAACAACAACAACAACAACAACAACAACAACAGCAACAAGCAAAAGGACTCCACTAAAAAAAAACAAAAAAAAAATAACAAAAAAACTGCGAAAAGTTTCGAAACTACGTGCAACTGTATAAGTGTATCTGTTTCTGTATCTGACTGTGTTTGTGTTTGTATCTATGTGTGCATGCGGTAGATAATTTGTACTTCTTGGCATTTTTACCCATTTTTTTTTTTTTTTAAGATATTAAGTACGCGCTGCACTCGATGTCCCAGTTTACAAAAAAGCAATGCGAATAAAAAAAGAAAAAATGGCGAATAGAAGCGAAGCAGTTTGACTTCACGTGTGTGTGTGTGTGTGTGTGTGTGTGTGTGTGTGTGTGTGTGTGTGTGTGTGTGTGTGTGTGTGTGTGTGTGCGTGAGTGTTTTATGTTTCGGTTAACAAAAAGAAAGACTGTCTTTCAGTCTGTCTAACCGACAGCCACATATAGTGCCGCTTCACTGTACAGCCGTCAATCCCCACCCATCTCTATCTATGCATGTGCAATCCTTTTGGTGCAGCACAGTGCAACTCAAGAGCACACCGCTTACTTGATTTCGATGACGCTGACGCTGACGCTGACGATGTCGATGAGTTCGTCGTTGCCTTTCATGCAGTACAAACGCGTAGGAAATGAGAAATTGTAGGGAGTTCATGTGCACAAACTATGTATGAAAGTTGTCGACTTGTAGAACGAAGTTGTAGGCAGCCGTACTTGTTGTAGACTCAACTTGACATGAAATGAGTAGCAAGCTGAACGACGAATACAAGGCGTATACAATATACTTCTATATTTCCCAATTTACCTAAGAAAAAAACACACTTTTCTACAATATACAATAATAATACAAAATATATATAAATATTTTTCCAATTGCCATTAATTATTTGAAACAATTTGTCGCATTTTCATTTTTGTTATTCATTAGCGGGTACTCGACGTGTTTTGCTACGGCTAACAAAAATACATACATGGGCTTTACATCACTTGAAAATATGTGTACACACCTAAGCATTGAAAGACACAGTGAGACAGATAGAGAGAGAGTGTGAGAGAGAGAGAGAGAGTGAGAATTCATAACACATATTTGTCGTACTTACTTCTAAAACGCCCTCGTTTTCTCTTTCTCACTTATTTAACTTGCTTGCTAATCTGTCGTTTTGATAAGAATTTTGTGCATTTATCACTTAGCTAGCCATAAAAAGCTTTGCTTTAAAAAAAATTAAGCAAGACCTACATATATTCGATATGTACACTATATTACGAAAAATATGTTGTTGAAAACGCTGAGCGATCTTGATTTCCTAATTGTTTACATTTTGGAATGGGGTGAAGGGTGTCAGTGTTTTTCTTTTCCCGCACAAAATAGACCACTTCAGCCCACTGACGCTATTTCATAGATATTTATGTAACATCGACAATTCTAAAGGAAGAGAGCGAATCATATATCATATCTTATAAAATATATAAAATAAATGAAATTCATCTTCATCGTGCTCTTTTTTTGCTACACTTCGCAAAATGTGTATGTATTTCTTTTTATTTCTGTTCTGGTTGCTGTTTGGCATAGAAACTCTGGTTACACTGCTTTCTTTGATGACTAATCAATAACAGCTGTCTTAATAATACAAAGAAATCTGCTTCGTCAGGCCCAGCCGTTTAATTGAAAAGAAACTAGTAAGCCACTTCACCCTACCACACCTTACTTAAAAAAATTATATAATGAAAAATCTAAACCGCTGCTGCTCATAAGCAAACCAAAATTCAAATATATTCAGTATTTTGGGAGTAGATCGGGTAGATCATCTATTCCTAAAGCGACACAGTCTACCTACATCAATAATCTTGTGTCTCTAATTTTTATGATCACTGCGAGAAAGTCACTCGAACTTTCGGAGTCACAAGCAGATAACCATGGCTAGAAAATTTAAGCTTATGAAGTAGGCTTTCACATGAATATAGTCACAGGTTTACCCGATGCGATTAGTGCTAGTTACGCCATCTCTTATGAATCCTTTAAAACTAATTCCAAAATGACTAAACGCTGTCAAAAATTACCAAACTCAGGTTGGCAAATTTTTGCATGCAAACATTTGGTGGTCAAACATATTTGACGCTTTTTTTATGGTTTTTGTTCAAAAACTTTGTGCATCTGACCTTAGCTGTAGAAATATTCAGCGTCTTCTTCCATGTCAATGCGTCGCCAGTTTATTTGCCAAAACGTTGGGACGATTTTCCAACCTGTCGTTATACCTACTATGTACTATACATATCTGTTGATTTTTTCAACAACTTAAATGATATTTAAATACCGGTGGAGAGTCCTATTGCGGACGTACTCATGTGCTGCCACGAAATTACGTAGTGCATTGTTTTGCATAACTTGACGTCGCCTTTCGTTGGATGCAGCCGCAGTGCCACATAATTGGATATCATGTGTCCACATCGTAAATCAATACCTTATTATTTATACTAAGTTTGCTTCGCTGGTTTAATAACCAATTAACCAATACAAATTTTTCTAATGTGGTGTGCCCAAGTCAGTCTTCTATGTAGATGCATGCAAAGATAGCAGTGCTGACTACTTTGCAGTATATGAATGCCATCAATGTAGTGGTTGGCGATACATGTCTTCCTAAGTGTGAATACTACACTTGAAGATTTTTGTTGATTTATTTGTATGTTCCATCGTTTAAAACAGTCAACGATAATGGGTAAGTATTCTTGACTTCATTGAGATATTTGGAGGTCACCATGATCGCTGTGTCGTCCGCATAAGTAGCTATCGCCATATTTGGCATTTGAGCACGCGGTGCTCTTCTTTCTCAGAGGCGTTAAGTGTAGTCAGGGCTAGAGTTGTGCGATATTTAACTACCTGTGATTTAATCACGGCGACCAAAAATCACTGATATCAGTTTCTACTCGATATTGTAAATATCAGTGATTAAGTATCATTTGTTTCTTACTAGTGCCACTGTGTATGAGTAATGTATCACGCATTAGTGTTAGCTGCACAAAAGTATCTGCTTCTGCAACGGACTTGCTTACAATGGTACAAGAAACGATTCGATGGTGTGGGAGATAATCGGAATCATTGGGCTTCCGCAACAGGATATGGGCTCCTTCCAAATATCTTGCGAATTGAGACGGGAACAGGGTATTTCACATATTCAGGTTTAAGAAAACTAGGAATAAATGTGTTGGTTTAATTAGCAACAAAATTTATAAATTGATGTTTTTTATTTTGTTTCTTTTTATTTTAACAGTGATCGAAGTAGCAGTTGAAAATCACGGTGATTTCAAAGTAGCAGTCACGATAATCACTGCTACTCAAAAATCGCTGACTAGCTCATCTCTAGTCTGGACTAAACTATGTATCTGATGAATGGCTTTTTGGACACCACTTACCGCCAACAATCTGCGCAAGAATATTCTCCCAAATATTCTGAAGAAAATTGCCAAAAATCTTATGGGCCTGTATTAATCCACCATGTTTTGCGGTTTACCAGGCTTTGAAGTTTTCCAGAAACATAATGCATTTCCTTGGTAGTGCTTTTCTGACTCTTGCATTCATTTTGTCACAGCCAGGTGCTTTTGTGACTTTTAGTGCCTTACCATGGCTTATACGTACATTGGCTTATGCACTTCTGCAGCATTTTCTAACTGTGTGTGTGTGTGTGTGTGTTTGTGACTCCTCATATGTATTTGTATTCTATGTATGAGTTGATTTGTGCGAGTGCATGCCTGACTACTGCAGATAGAGTATTGTGCATACGGCTGCAGTAAATTTTGCCTTCTAAACGTATCTCATCCTTTCACGAATGCAACTCGTCCCTTCGCTCATTTGCCACTACATGCATGTTAATATCGTATGTATGCCTGCCTCATCTATGCTACCGTTGTCGACATTTTTGGGCAAGAGCACAAAAAAAAAAAAACCAAAAACATTTTTGGTTTGCATGCAATCGAGTCAAATAGTTTTCGGAAAATTTCTACGCAGGCTAAGCTTTTTCATTTTTCCACTGGAGAATTAAAAAAAAATATCTTCAAGAAGAAAAACGTTTCGTACGGAGAGAGAGAGAGAGAGAGAGAGAGAGAGAGAGAGAGAGAGAGAGAGAATGTATAGAACGAGATAGTTAGTTAGATAGATAGATGTATGTAGATAATAGTGCAAACTTGAAGAATGTTTGCAATTTTATGCTTCAGTAACTGGGCTGCAATGAAATGCAATGAAAAGCTACAGCAAAAGCCATCTCGTTTGCTAAGACAAGCCACGCATTTCATTGAAATTTACAATGGCAGTCTATGCTGTTGTCTCATTCTCACTCTCTCTCTCTCTCTCGCTCGCTTTTGGCCTCCATGCTCCATCCACTATTGCATGCGTTGTCTCTTTCGTTTAGTATTTTCTTTTTGAATGGCGGCTGGTTTTAATATTTGCTGCAGCAGAATTTATTATCCAACAATAAATCCTTTTGGCCTCATATAAACTTTAAGAATGTGCGTATCAGTGTGTGTGTGTGTGTGTGTGTGTCTATGTTTCGGCTTCTTACTCTTTCATACATTTCAAAGCTATCTCTTTTTTGTCTATATAGTTTATTGGCTCAAAGTTTGCTTTTCTAATGCACGTTAAATTAGCATGTTAAAATATTTGTCAAAGATTTTTGGCAAAATTATTCGTTATCATACGATATATGTACACACACACACACACACACACACATGCTGTCTCTTTCACTCTAGCACTTTTTGAAATTCGGTTTTTTTGATATTTTTTTTGTTTTTTTTTCTGCAATTTTGTCGAAAAGTTTGCATACATGCCAACAGCAAATATTTTTACCCCCGGAAAAAATTATGCAAAAGTAATGCGGCACATAACCAAAAGAGAATTTTTGCGTTTCGTTGAACATGTTTTCTCGGATAAACTTAAATGGAATTTTCAAACAACTTTGAGCTGGTATGTTCAGATACAAATACATACTCACTCACTCACTCCTATGTACATAATTACACAGAAACTGTGCCCACGCCCATATTAACGCCCACATATTAGTGCATAATTTGCACTTTGTACACCAATTTAAGTGCTTAGTTAGACAAAGACAGTGTGCCTGAGTAAGTGAGTGAGTGCGTGTGTGAATGAGATGGCTGCTTTCTGTAATATTTTAAGTACCTAGTTGAAAATTTGCTATTCAGTTTCGTCATAAATTTTGAAAGTTTCAAACAATTTGCAAGCGACTGATTATGCAAACAACTTTCTGCTTGAACTTCACAGAACGCTTAGAAGCAGCGTGTTCCGTATAACATATAAAACTGTTAATTGGCTTAGTAAGATGATTTGAAGTTGTTCAGTTGCTATATACATATGTATATATATCGTATTAGTTTCGTTAATTTTTTTACCATTCATACAAAGTGTGAAATGTTATCATCAGTTTGTCATAAAGTTTGTAACGCATTAAAGTAGACACCCACATAAAGTATATACGTATATAGTCTTGATCAGCTCGACGAGGCCAGGCGTTCTGTCTATCCGTCCATCTCGAGATTGTAGCGCATTTTTTTTTTTTTAGAAATTTTTATGTTATCAAGTTATAAATTGACACCTAGACTCTTTATTTACTGCGGTCAAAGAGAGTATGCATATTGACCAGCCACGTCCACTTTTTGGGGTAGCCTCCATACAAACCCATCGCTCACTTTTGACTTCTTGTATGAAAAACTTTTCAACTCAACTCAATATCAACTTAATAATTGGTAATTGGTAGCTTCTGTTGAACGCACTCTTCACATATACATTAACCGAACCGGTGTGAACCGAACACTTTTAGGGTAGCCCCTATACAAACCCATTGTTTTTGCATGAAAAACTTTTTTGTTAAGGTCAATATTAGCTTGAAAATCAATGTGTTGGCTTTTTATACACAGCCGCTTCTCATACACATACAAATGGGCGTATCCCTCCCATTTTTAAGGTAGCCCCATAGAAATCCAACGCCCACTTTTGGGTTTTTGTATGCAAAACTTCTTTATTAAAGTCCATATCAGCTTGAAATTCGATATGGTGGCTTTCTTATGGATTATCGATTCATACACATATACTAATGGGCGTGTACTGTCCCCTGCTTAGGGGACAGCTGGCAGTGTTTTAGATAAACACGAGGACATGTACCTTGTCTAAGGGTGAACAACACATGATTTCTGTTCGATTTCGATTTCTGTTCATTTACTTTCATCCGCCATTTATCAAACCAAACGTTTATCTCATTTAGGTTATCTTAAAGGTGGCGTGCTGCTACAGTAGGATCACTCTTTTTCGCCATGATAACAGTGTCATCGGCAAAGGTTGCAGTATACGTATGCGGAGACAGCGGTAAATCGGATGTAAATAGTGTAAACAACATTGGTTGTAGCGTGCCAGCATTGTGGAACGCCAGAATTTACAATATTTCAAAGAATCTATTTTTCATGTAGGAGTTCAAGATTTTGAATGCATGATAAGGAAGAAGTATTTTGATTTTGTACATTAGTCCAGGGCGCCATACTTTATCAAAGGCTTCTGAAACATCTAGGAACGACGCGGTGCAGTATTCTTTGTTTTCGACAGCAGTTCATGCATATTTGTTTACCCTGTTAACTTGTTCTATCGAATTGATGAGTAGGGATAAGATTGTTCTGTTCGATAAAATAACTAAGTCTCGACAAAAATAGTTCCTTCTCTTAATTGGTGGAATACGCTTTGTTGCTTGACCTATGTTTCTCGTGGCCTTCCATACTGAGTAGTCAGTCGCTTGTGTTGGGGCAATATAGCTGAATATGAATTTGTTACTTTTACTTTTCATATGGGAAACTTTTTTATTGCAGTCAATATTAACTTAAAAATTGACATGGTGATTTCTTATGGACGGAGGCTTGACATATACAGGATGTGGCAGGGTAACACTCTTTTTTGAAATGCGCGCCATTCAGACTGTAAAGATCGTAGCGTGGCGGCAGTAATACCACAAACTAAAGTTTTATTTCCATCCAGTTCAGTCGGCATCATGCATTGGAACAGTTGGGAGCGTGCGTTTGTCGTCGTTGTTGTTGGAAGAATTTTCTTTTCCACAAATATACAGGTCCTGCAGTCTTCCAAAAATCAGGGTAGAAATTGCCAACATAGCCGCTGATATATCAGAAATCAGCTTCTTCAGTGTTGCTGTATAGCTGCTAAATACACAACTTCAAACTTTGTGTGAATGCTAACCTTTGAAAACGAGAATATAAAGATAGATAGTCGAAATGTCGACGCTGCGCACGTGGTTGTTGATCTTTATTTTTAATGCTGATTAAGAATATATACCTGATGATTTCTGCCACGCCTTCTTCTGTCTTTTACCTGTGAATGGTAAAAAGAGTTTACATTTTCTTTCGGAAATATTTTATGTATGCATAACATACTCGTAAGATAAGCATCTGTAACCAAATTTAATACTTAATTTTCTTTTTTCATTGCAGGTAAGCAAGAATTACTCGATTAAAAAGCTGAAGTTGATATGCGAAGTTTTGAAGACAACCAATTAACTTTTGCTTTTGTAAGTAAATCATTTTTAAAACTTCATAGAAGAGCAGGTTGTTTCGCTAAAATTAGTTAAAACAAGATAAAACGTCAATTGTAACACACGTTATGTTGTAACACATAAACGTCCGCTGCATTTGTTTAGGGGCTACACCAAAAAGTAAGCGCTACACGCCCATTAACATATGTGTGTGAATCGACCATTGGTTTCGTTTGTATGCCATAATGATGGTTACGATGAATGCGCTACATTGATGTCAAAATCCATAAAGCCGCTTAGGCTAAAGAGCACAACAAATAATATTCAGGCATCATATAGTACATATACTTTGAATATTGAAAATCAAATTACTTTAAAACTAAATCAAGTTAAAATAACATGACATTTATGATAGCGCAGTTTATTTGTTGCCTTCAGGGATGAGCGATTGTCTTTTCCGACAGTGATCACCGCTATAACTAAAATTATTTTGTAATTAACTAACTCTGAGTGACAAATAACATGGCTAAAAAATCGTGAATCGTTTTCAGCGTCCAAAAACCGATAATGACAGTGTAACAAATATTTAAATGAACCACAAATTTTAACGTAAAATCAAATTTCTATTAAAATTATGATTTCCGAATTGCCGCTGAGTTAAGCAAACTTTTCTATAAAAGAGCCACTCACTATAAGTAAGCACATATAAAGCATTCAAGTGAATGAAATTAAAGCTCAAAATCGAAAAAAAAAACGAGCAAAAAAAGAAAGATAAAAGATAAAAATAAAAGCGACATCATCGAGAATTCAATGAACAAAACGAACCAACGATAAAGGAATAAAATGAAAACGTACGCTTCGATTCTATAACAAATAATTGAAATTTAAGAATCACATAACATTACTTTATTGCCAATGGAGCAACTAATATAAACGAGCAGCAAAACACGCACACACAAAATATATCCATAGGAAAAGATACAGAGACACAATACGTAGATACAATACACAGATACTAACAGACTTTGCACGCACTCTCAGCAACGTAGACAGATTTACATGTGTTACATATGTATGTACATACTACACTGGTAGCATGTAAGAAGCATAAACGCCCCGGTTCTCTGGGCATACAATATATATAGAATTGTGTTGGCGGAAGCGAACTGAAACAGTAGAACGAAAAAAAAAAAAAAAAATTTCAAACAAAATCAGACATTAGTATGAATTTTTATCATTTATATGCATGGCAGGCGAATGCAAGTCATCTTTATTTAATATTAAATACACAGAGATGTTGTGGCACAGATACAAAGCTACTTCATGTGTATGCTGCCGGCTGCCGGCCAGTACTTTAAAGCTAAAATAAAGTAGCACCGCATGCAAAAGTGTTGCGTGTGGCCAATGAACACAATATCCAATCTACTCCACTCCACTCCACTCCACTTCACGCCACTCCACTTTACTTCATGTCCTGTACTGGTGTCCATCGTGTATATCAAATGTGCTGCGAGAGTTACGACCGCCACAGATACAGCGGCAGATATTCAGATACATCGAATGCGATACTTGGATACTGAAATGCAGATGTGTTGCGCAGATTTACTTTAATAGATTTCGCTCGCTGCCACATAAACATTCATAAAACATTTGCGCGCGTATCTCACATAATCTCGAATGTTGTGTTTTATTAAATAATTCATTTAATTTGATTTGAACCAAAGCCGCCAACGCCACCGCCAACTTTATTGCAATCGCATTTACAGTCACATTCACATTCACTCGCAATTCGCATCCCTATCGATATCGATATCGATTAGATTTTCAATTTATTTCATACTTAGCGTTTTATTTGTACACAGACTTAAATTCTGTTTTACTTTAGTTGGTGTTTCCTTGAAATCAGAACGTGTTCAACACATTTTGATTTAACAGACAGACGGTTGGATAGACAGACAGACATACAGGCAGACAGACAGACAGACAGACAGACAGACAGACAGACAGACAAACCGACAGACTGTCAAAAATGCAAACTATCAGAAGTTCAATTCAATCAATTTTTTTATTTTTTTTTTACCATTCACACAGTGTGAAATGGTATTAACATATTATCTGCAAGTTTGTAACGTATTGATTGTGTCGTAAATCCCATAAATATTCTTGATCAGCTCCTCAAGATTAGCTCAACGTTCTAGCTATATCCGTTTGTTCGTCTGATAACACTAGTCAACCAAAATAATTGCATACTCGTATACATTTAAAGCAACTGTTTGGATAGCTTTCCGAGTTATACAGGGGTGCCACTGGAATCGCTTTCGCTTGAATTTCACTTTAATTTCATTTCATCTCACCATACCATACAGACCTCATTTTCTAGCGATTTGCAATCGCAATTGTAATTTGACTAAATACACCTCTAAAATATATTTTGTAAATAAAAAGGTCCAGATAGGATGTACAATTAATTTACTGATTAATTTGCATCTAAACAATTAATTATTTCATATCTTTTAATTAATTAATTAATTAGCATTTTACTAAACTAACTAGCAAATCGCTCTTTGAATTTGTCATTCACAGTCGACAGCCAAGCGGTTTGCATTTCACTGTTACCACTTTTCTAAAAGAGAATTTCGAATTTAGTTTTTAAGTAGATGCCATGCTGCTGTTTGTGTTAAAACAAAGCTAAAAAGAATTAAGTTTAATCGCAATTATTGCAACCTTAGGTAAACGCTTACTAATTATGCATTAGTTGTTTGATGATTGCAATTCACACCGCGATTCGTTTGTCGATTCGTCCGACCACACAATGATGTATTCTCTATTGTGGGCAAGAACTTTCACGCAATATTTCGTGAATCCACTTTGCATTCAAAAATAGCATGTCCATTACTTTTAAATCGGAACTAGCTTTCCAGTCGTGCTCTTCATATTTAATACATTTCAACAATTCGACCATTGTTTTGTACGTTTCTTTGGTGTTGACGGCATGTCCGTTTGGGATTGCTGGTTGCTCGTTTCCAACATATAAGGAAACTGCTTTCAAACTGTACTTACTGCAATCACAACAAATGAAGATACAAAATTTAACATTATTATTTTCATTTTTATTATTATTATATACTAATAAGTCCCCGCGACGTTGTACGTGGCCCTTCCCTTTCCCCTGCCACTCCATCCCACTGCCACTCCTTTTCCCTTCTCCACCTTCCATATGCTCCTTCTTATTGAAACAAAAAACAAAAATGGAAGGAAAATATAAAAAATCCAAAAAAATTTTGTGTTTATCCAATCGCCACGAAACTTCACTGGACTATTTTGAATATTGCCACAAAATTTAATCAAAATCGGTTGAGCGGTTTCGGAGTCTATAGGGAACCTACATACATACTTCCATTTATCAATTTAGTTTAAGATTGCATATTGTAAATGCAGAGACTGAGATGCTTCCCCACGGTGATCATGCCTCGAATACTCGCATAGAGAGTGTTCATCATTAGGCGCTTAGATTTTTTTTGTAGGTTTAAATAGCGATGGTTGATGTGAGTTAGGCTATACCTCAACATAGACTTTAGGTTTACCATATAATCCCTTCTTCTGTTCTTATGGATCTGCCTTCCACGAACTAGTTCCTATGTATTAGGAACGTCGATACTAATTCAAACTCCAATGTAGATAACTCTGTCAAGCAGCGGCTTACGATAAAAAGCTCTTACTGTTGTGAGCCAGTTAGTGGCATAGTAAATTCTCAACTGCTTTTTCTTTTTCTTTATATTTTTGAGTAAGGTTTTTGTTAAATTGCGATGATTGATGTGAGCTATCGTACGCCTTCACTTAGACTCAAATCATATGGTCGCTGCTTTGCTTCGCCAATGTAGATATTTCTGTCATTAATGTTCTTTCTAAATATAGTCTAAGAAGTGGCTCCCATTTTACTGTGGCATAGTAAATTCTCAATTGGTTTTCTTCTTCTAATTGTTTGGCATTCCTACAACTTTTACAAAAATCAAGAAAGCTAACGCATGTTCTTGCGAGGTGTATCGCTGTACGGTAATGGTTCTTACAATGCTTCCTGCATAATGGCGACGTCTGCTCCTCTGTGACGCAGTAAGAGTCGAATAGTTATAGCTCGGTCACGTAAGTTTTAAGATTTTACAAGTATTTATGCTATGCAACACCTTGTAGTCTAATTGTATTAAGTACAGTATCCGTTGCTTGTGGTTATTGAAAATGGCCCCACAATACCCACAACTTCAACATCTCTAATTTGAGTAAAAAGTTTTCGTGTTGTCAAATGTTTGCAGTTGCAGAAACGATCGAAAATGTTCTCACAGGTCGCGCTCCAATGCCCTGATTAAAAATTAGTCAGTCTGTATAATTTTTGCTGTTACTGTTTCGCATTCCGAAATAAATTTTAGCATCGAGCATTTTTAATGACATGCTCAATCGATTGATATACTGTGTAAAGGACATGCAGAAACACAGACGGGCGGACGTAACGAATAAATGACTGACTGACTGTCTGTCTGACTAAATGAATAAATAAGCGATTTAAATGACTAATACTGTATGAGTGAGCGATCTATATCGGTTAGTGAATCAGTGAGTGAGTCAGTGAGTGAGTGAATTGAATAACTTAAACGTGATTTAGCTACTAGATGCGTTCGCCGTTTTGCTTTTTCTCTGTTGCTATTGGCAAAATGGCGTCAGGCTGTACCATTTTTTTTCTCCATTGTTTTTTGCACTATATGAGTGTGAATATCTGTGTATGTATGTATGTGTGTGTGTGTGTGTGTGTGGGTGCGTGTAGTGTTGTTGATGATTTTGGGTTTGAGTTAAATGCAGTTGAATCGATACTTTTTTCACTGTGATTTCCCTAGCGTGTCATATTTATTATTGCAGTTAATTAAGTTTCTTTTTATCTCTTCTTCACATATTGAACTCATAAATCGCGTCATATTTTTGATATGTAATAAATAAATCCAATTTTAGAACAATGTTATTACAAATAGCAATAGCATTTGCAGTTTAAGAGAAAGTTTGAGAGATAGACAACTAAATATAAAATTATAGGCTGTTTGTATACAGAGAACTAGAAGGGAACTAACAGAGGGAGCCAGCAGTTCCTATTAGCACGTTTATATATAGAGAACTAGAACGGATTTAGCAAACACTTGATAGCTAAACAATATCAGCAATTCAGTAATTCTTTGGTTTTGTGACTTGTTTGTGACTTCGTTGTGACTTCAATGGAAATACATTTTAGGTTCTGTTAGTTCCCTGCTTGTTCTTTGTATGTAATTCAAACTCATCTGACATGTTCTTCTATGAACTGTATCCGACTTGTGTCCGGTCACTACGACTTTTTGCTAATTCATTTCTAGTTCTCTGTTGGTAAATGGTCAGCTCCCTGTAAAACCTTGTTTATTGTTCACTCTTGCCGATTATATTTGAGATTATCAACTTATACTCTAAGCGCTTCAATCAAATAACTTATGCGCCATTAATCGATGTAAATCGATTGTTGTAATCGATTATTGAATTATATTGTGGAAGTCGAAATTTTTACAAGTAGAAATCTTCTTTTTTACTTATCAGTTTCACTTATATTGATATTTTTAGCATTATTCGTAATATAGTATAATCGATCAATTGCAAATAATTCTTTAAAATAATTGAATTGAATTTTTTTTGAATAGTTCATGTTTAATTTTAAATATGCTTTGCATTTAGTATGCCTATTTATGTTTCACTTGTTATTGGTTTAATTAAAAGCGCATTCAATCATGAGAAGAAAAACAAAAAATGCCTCTTCGATTTACTGACACTGATACTGAGTAGAATAGAATTGCACTTGACAAAAACTGCAAGGTTACTTTGGGGGAACTAATTAAAGATACAAATATTGAAACGAAGCTTCTTCTTCTTCTATGACATTATCTGCAGTGTTGAACATTTTTTTTTTTTTTTTTTTTGGGTGATTTTGTACACCTGTCAGCAAAAATTTTGTTAGTCGCAGCAGTTGTTTTTTTTTTTATCTTTTTTTCAATAAAAAAATAAAATACCTTGAATTTTTCATTCACGAGTGTTGTCTGATAAATTTTTGTACTCAGTGTTGGCGCAAGAAAATACCAAAAATCGAACTGCCACTTGTTTAGATTTCGTGATTTTTGGCAGCAATGTTTTTGCTGCGATGCAACGAAATTATTTGGTTAATGGTCTGAGTAGTGCAATTTGTTAGTTGTTTAGATATTATTTTGCACTTTTACACTGTTACAAGACCTCGTGAACACCTTTACTATGTTTGTGTATAATGAAGTAGCTATAAACGAGATTGAAAATAGCCCTTAAAAGCAGACCTTATGGCAGTTGAACATTGTTTAGAAAACGTGTGAAAACTAAATTAGAGAAGTGTGTCCGCTGTTTAGAGGTATGTGTAAGTCAAATACCAGTTTCTCCGTACAAATGTCCATAAAGCCGTTTAGGCTATAGAACGTGTCAAAAAATAGACATGCATACAGTCGGGTTTTGTTATTGTTGTAATAATTTCTGTTTAAAATCTTCGTAAATTGGGAGCACCTTAACTAATTAGAGTTTGCCTTAAACTTTTTAATGTGAACAAAACTTCGTGTGCCTACTCACTAAGAACATTAGAAAAGTGTTACGGTGAGTCACTATTATCAAAAACATCGATGCATAAGTGGCACAAAGCGTTCAAAGGGGGCCGTGAGAAGCAACGTTCCGGACGACCTTTAAACTTTTCAACAGACGCACGGCATCTGACCATTTTTCAGAAATGCGTTCGTTCGATTTTGGTGAATAAATTGAGTATGATATGCGTCGCATCTCTGCTCGAGCCAAAAGAGCAGAAATTTCTACAAAAACAGTACCGTGAACTGGTCTCTTTAGAAAGGCTGAATTGTGTTAGTTCGGATACCACATTCATGGAATGCATGTGACATGCAAACCAGGCATCACCTAAACCAAAAGTCAAGAGGATGCACATTGTTTTCATTGATATTCGTAGTTTGGTGCACCATGAATTCATTGCAACAGAACAAATGGTCTACAAAGTGTAATACTTGAACAAATTAAAGCGTTTACGTAAGGAAATTCATAAAAAAAAAACAGTCAGAATTGATCAAACATCTGATATGAAATGGTGTAACTTCTTTTTGTTACGGAAAATAAAATTGCAACTAAGTGGAAACCGTTTTGAATCGAACAGAATTGATTGGTTCGGCAATCGTAACTTGAAGTAGCCCTGCACCGTACACTACTTTAAGTTCTTTATAAAATGATTTCAAGGCGTTGTCCATCGATGCCCTTTTCTATATAAAAATCGAATATGTACAGATTGTTTAGTTACAAAAAAAAAAAAATACGTCAATAATCATCGATGTTTGGCATTGTCTTTTCGATGACATCGGAGGCAGTCGGCTATTATAGACACTGTAGACAGTGCTACTTATAATATTTTAGATAAATACGTTAACTGGTAAACTTTAAAATGGATATACCAAATATGGATACCCATTTTGTACCAAATATTTTGTTGTACGTTTTCTATCTACACAATTTTTACTTTTTTTGGCAGCATTATTTATTTAACATGAGAACTTTTTAACTCTTAACTTTTTATATACATAAAGTAATATTAGAAATTAATCGTATGCATTTTAATATTTTAATATTTTTTACTTTAGTTTTGTGAGAAACAATCTAAATTTTAAACAAACAAACTGCCCAGTACTCTTTTGGATCTAGTCACGAAAGCTCATCAGCAGTTTTAAATATGCTAACTTTTTTCACTTTTGATTTGTTTTCCATTACATATCAGCAATAACTTTTAATGTATTATAATGTACAGCATTCAAAATCAAAGAAGAAATTGTACTTGCAGAGTTCTGTTTGCCAGGCTTCAGTTTTTATACTGTTCACACGTGGTATGAATAATATTATAATTTTGTCACGGAGTTTGTAACGCACTGAAGGAAGCATCGGATAACCTATAAAGTATATAGATATATTCTTGATCAGACGAATAGGTGAACTAGCCAAGACCATCCAACTATCTGTCTGTATGTCTGTCATGTGTTAACTACTACATAGCATTTGCGGCATGTTTCTGCTTTAATTGGAAAATAGAATACAGTTGAAGCTTGTGGAAGTGACAATGCTCCAACCGATAAATCATGTAGGGAATGTTTTTGACGTTTCAAGAATGTTGATTTCAGCGTTGGGGACAAGCCTCGTATTTGGACTCCATTCATGGTTATGATTCGAAAGCAAAGTAATTGGAATGGCGATTTTTCACTTGCGAGCAGCTGATGCAAAAGCAACAAAGAAAGGGTTTTTTACATTGAATTGTGATTGGAGATGGCAATAAGCCCAAGAAGAAAAAATACTATGCTACGAGTATGCCCGGTCAATCGTTGCCATCGTGCTCAACATCAAACACCTACGTCGAATATTCATTGTTCGATGGTCATCTTGTGTAACTGCTGGGACCAAAAAGGCTGTTGTGTACTATGAGCTGCTACAACCTGGCGATTCCAATATGGGCGATCAGTATAGGCTACAACGGATTCGTTTGAGCCGGAATACGTGCAAAGAATATGACAAAGTTTTTCTTCTGCATGACAACGCTCAGTCTCATATCGCAAAATTCGTGTGAAAATATTTGGAATCGGGATATTTGGAAGTGAGAAGTTGGAAGTGGGATATTTTTACGCACCCGCCGTTTTCTCCGGCTATTGCTTCTTCTAATTACTGGTTGTTGTTACGGCTGATACAGCATCGGTTCATTTCTTTTGCAAAAATTGAAAATCAACTTCTAACTTCGATCGCCTCTAAAGACGAGACACTTTTTGCGAGCTGGAATTTGAAAATGACCTGAGAGTTGGGAAACATTTATAAACAGCATTTTTGAACATAAAAAAACGAATCGAATACTCCCAATACTTGCTGCTCAGACAACCCTCGTTCATTTTGGTTTAGATATCATAAGATACACATATTAATATATCTATGTATGTATATGTATACCTATGTATATACACATTTTACTGTCGATTTGCTTCGATGCACTTCGATGCACTGCCACTAAATTAGTAAGTATACCAACATATATCTATGTACATATCTGTATATATATAGTATTTTTGCCTTGATCTCATTGTCTGCGTGTATTTGTGTGTGTGTGTGTGTGTGTGTATATCAAGAAAATTACCTTCGTTCAATAACAGCTTTGATGTGCTGCATCACTTAATAATGGCGGCGCGTACAAGAATTGATTTGGTTTAGAATGAGTTTGTTTCGGTCGTTCGGGTAATTAATATACTGTGTACATAGAGTATGCCATATCATTACACATCTTGATTGTTTGAAGGTCTACTCTTATTTAAAAACAAACTAATAACCTATATAGTATATATATATATATATAAGTTTATACTGCTTTGCATTTGCATTAACTATGATAGCAATAAATTAAGTATCTAGTAAGCTACCAAGCAGCTGCGTAGCGCATTAATTTCTTTTTGAGAATTTTAGAAAAATTGAATTTTTAATTTATGACCACGAAATTATGTTGCCAATTGCTAACATCGCATTTGCTTTTCAAAATAATGTATGTTATTGGATGGGTTAAGGTCTTTGTATACGAGTATCTGTAGTATATACAATATATCTGAGTGTCATAACTTGTTTGTGGGGGAGGTGCGCATGTGTGCATGTAAGCTAAAAATTTTATCACTTGACAAAATCATAAATTTGTATATACCTTTATAGATGCCATATGCTGCCCCCTCCCCCCTGCCCACTATAACAACGTGATTGGTGTTGTATATGTAAAGGACATGTTGAATATACAAAAGGGGTTAGGGAGAACCTGATGGTTATGATGAAGGCGCACACGTTTCACGACTATCTGACTAACTGACTGAGTGACTGGTTGGTTGGTACGTTGGTTAGTTAGCTGGCTATAACTCGACTCCACTCGGCTCAGATTGGTTTGGTTTGGTTTGCTTTCGTGTGACTTACAAACCGTTGAGCCTTCTGTTTGCTGTTGCCTTGCTGATACTGGTACCTCACTTGCCGCACGCCATCATCTAAACCATTCTATGCTTAACCATTCTGTCCGTTCCCAAAAGGCTAATAAAGCATAATTTAATGAAGCGTGCTGGTAGAGGACTTCCGGTTTATGTAAACAATAGTTTATAACGCATAAACAACAGCGTTCCAGAGTATGATGAGGCAGCGGAATGGCAGTCAGGAACAATCTAAGAGCGACTGCGGCAGCAAATTGACTGCCTGTGCCTGACTGCCTGTGCCTGACTGCCTGTGCCTGCCTACAAGCGTCGCAGTCAAAAAGGATGCTGCGTGCTTGATTTAATTTGTATATGCATATATACATATATTGTATTTGCGAGTGTATGTGTGGTGCGTCTGTGTATTCTACTACCCTCAACTATGCTACAAATGGCGACATATGTGTGTGAGAAAAGGGTTAAGTGCATGAATTCATAAAAATTTTTAAAAGTCAACCACGAAAACAGTTTTATTAAAGTACATTAAACAAGAAAACACACGTTAACTTCAGTTGAACCGAAGTTCTGATACCATACACAATTATTTTCAAATCGTATAGCAGCTTAATGGTGGGTTTCAATGGGAACCCATCCGAATTTTAAGTTAATACTGACTATAATAAAGAAAAAAGAACGCTGCAGTCGAATGTACTCCTGTTCGAGCTACCTTGTACCTTATCTATGGTTCTTTATATGAACAATATTCCTTAGTGAACCGATCTGAATGTATAAGGAATATTTTATAAGAATTGATGAAATATAGGTTTTAAATAAAAATTAAAACGTAAAATCTGCATACAAAAACTAAACAATGGTGACAGGTTTACATGATGATATCTGTTAAATTAATCCGATATTGGCCTATATTGGTCCTATGGAGTTTATACTAATGGTGTCGTATTTTTCGTTTATTTATCTTTTGTCTTACTCTTTTCAATTTGTTGCTGCTTGGGAATTTCGTTTTTTATTGCACGCTCAAAGCATTTTAGAAAGTCACCACAGCGGAATACGTCCCCATATAAACATTTAGATACATCCACCTTGGTTTCGGTTAAGGTGTATTTATACCAGGTGATGTATTCCTTAAATATTCTGAGCGGAAGAGCGCGAGAGGCCATTCAGTTGTTTCAATTACAAGAAAAAAAATTATTTCACAATATCTCAAGCGAGGTTCGCTTAAATTAGACTGTGTGTTACACTTTCTAACATTCTATATGACAATTTATACACACAACTAAAAATTAGAACACAACAATAAAAGTTCAGTTAAGCTCTCGTTACTTTATGCATGAACCCGTTGCAAATTATAAGCCGAATTATAAGTCGATGCTAATTTATGATATTATATAATTTTGCGTGTTACTCAAACCACAAAATTAGCTTTTTTCCATCGTACGCCCAATTTTTGTGGTGGCCCCAAAAAACCCTTCCTTTTATATGATGGATTTGTTAATTAAGGCCACATACACACCCAGCACCCAGTTACATATGTGTTATTGTATAAAAAAGTCATTTTTTCATGTCAACACTAGCTTCAAATTCAATATGGTGGCTTCTTATGGATGGTCCTTTCACACACATATATTAATCGCTACTAGTGGTACTTCATATTATAAAATTTGTTTATTTTCTTTGAATTTTTAACTCACTTCAACATATCTGACTGAGTTGAAATTTGATGAACTCGATGATTATGAAATGCTGTGCAACTCTTGAAGGCTAAATCAAAATCGGCATACGAATATAGTACGAATGTTTATCCTATGGAAACCACACAAAAATTTATACAGAAATTGAGTGTACAGAAATTAAATAGAAAAATATATAACTGAAAATTAACATAAACATTATTCCTTTCAATTCAGTATATGGTGTTTTCTTAATCTAAATAATCCTTTATATGTCAAAAGTAACTCTCATCTTCGCTGCTCTCATCTTCATCATCTTTATCGCCTTCCTTCTTCATTTGTTGTAAGATCCGGTTGGCAGCATCGTCTGTGTTCAGATCGATCATAGCACGCTGACAACATGAAAACGTTGACGCTGTTGCGTTTTCCAGATATATCATCTGAAAGGTATTCAGTTGCAGAAGAATACAATCTATCTTTATCAAAATCAATTGAATATTTTGGGTTTAAACAATCATCGCTCACACAACAAAACAAACACACACATAGGCAATAGAAACGCACACACATAAATATTAAAAGATTGCAGACCATCAGCCAGTTACAAGTTTTTGAGACGAGCGCGAAAGAGATAGTAGTTTACATATTATACTTTATATGCGCTTCGCTATTATTTCGGTAAAAACAAACGCATAAACGCAATAATATACAAAATTATTCCTAGATTGTGTTCGATTGAGTCGACCGCAGGCCATACATGCTAGTTTAAACTAATTTCAAGAAATTGTACTAAGCCCATCTTCAATTTTAAATATATATTTTTCTCATTCAATTAGTCAGTCATTCATATGCTTTGTCTATATATACAAATATATATATACATATGCATACATATAAATACACACACATACGGAGAAACCGAATGCTGTTCTTAACTAAAAATCTAACCGCATCCTACTCAGATGAAACTTACAGATGCTTTCAAGATCGTCGCGCAAACCCTTTTCCGCGTGCTTGGCATTTTTTGCAGAAAAAAAAAAACAGAAGAATAATTTCGTTTCTCATTTGTGCTTTGCACAGCAAGGACTATGAAAAGGACTTGGAGTATGTCTTTTCGGCGCGTGCTGTTTGCATTTGTCGCATTGACCGCATCAGCAAAAAGTGCTGCAGCAAATCAAGGGAAGCGTGTGGGTAGTAGGCATTCACATGTTCATGCTTTGCCTGGCTGTGTTGTCCTTTTATACTACGAAAGTGTTTAGATATTCTTTCGTATGTGTGTGTGTATGTTTGTGTATGTCTGTCTCTGTCTCTGTCCGTGTCTGTCTATGTTTATCTTTCAAGTTTTGTTTGATTTTCTCGTAAAACGCTTCGTTGGCTATCCTTGCCACCGACTAAAAGGACATTGAATTCAACACGCACACACACAGACACACATGAAGACGCAGCTGCAATATGGCACAAGTTTGCTGCCGTTGCCGATAGAGTTGCGAAGGTAAATAAGTTGCTGTTGCTGTAAATTGCTTGCAATTATTTCTTGTCGGTATGTCGATGTCCTTGTTCGTCCTGCTCATAACATCGTCGTCGCTGTCCTTGTCGTTGGTTGCCTTTGATATCATTTTTGGAACATTCTGTTGCTGATAATGATGTTTATCTAAAAGCTTTGCAACCGCATTCAAGTGTTTGACAAAGGATACGTTTGATTATTGCTCAGGCATCTTGCGCATTGCAATAGAATTTTGCTTTACTTTGCTGTCTTTTTCTTGCACTAGATTTATCTTATCATTGCATCTCATTTCCAAACAGTTTGTCTTTATGTTTAAGTATGTATATACATATATAATAGGTTAGTTCGTCCTTCTTCTTTGCAACGTTTGTCCTTCATTTCTCACTCAGTAATCAATTGTGGCTATACTTGTCATGCTTCCATTCCCTTTTTTTTCCACCCGCCATATGTTCCATTCACTTGTCATCATCATTGTCAACATGAAAGCCTCTTCACTCAAGTATCCTGCAACAATTTGAAATTAATTTGTTTTCCATCTTATCAGCAGTTGAACAATATTTTCTAATTATTGCTCGGTGTCGGTGCAAGTATTCTCTCTCTCTCTCTCTCTCTCTCTCTCTCTCTCTATCTCTCTCTTTCTCACTAACTCATGCGCACTTATATGCTCTATCTAATTCTGTCTCTTTTTTCCACTTTTTCCATTTAGCATGTTTGTTATTGTTTTTCGTCCTTTGGGCACAATTTGCTATAGGAATATTGGCTTGGGCTCATCAGTATAGCATAAATAATTAGTGCTGTTTGTAGTAGAAACTAAATTAGATCAAAGCACACACAATAGAATTGGTTAAAGGAAATATACGCATGTAAATTTACTACATTATATGGTATTGTGTATAAAATTTATCCATATGCTTACATATGTAGTAGGTAGGTACGTGTTCATTAATTTTATTTCAAAATTATAGGATTAAATCTTCGTGGGAAATACTGTTTAACTCAAAATACACACTCGATGAAACTAATCGAACTAGCCATATCCGTCCGTCTGTCCCTTGTCTGTATTAATCAAAACTAGTCTCTCACATTTTTATTTTTGTAAATGCAATTCATATACTAAAAGTTGGTCCAGGTATGTCCAAGGTTAAACTTCGTTTGCTCACCATTTGTCTACAGCAACTAACTGAAAGATAAATTGCTTTAATTTGTGTTATATGCTCTTATATAACATTCGTAAATATTATCTAAAACTATTATCTGTAAACATTACTAATTGGAATTCGGTGTGGTGTGTTTTCGTTGACAAACGACTCACATAAATACAAATGGGCGTGTCCAGCCCACATTTAACGGTATCCCCCATACATACAAACCAATTAGCCGCTTTTTGGATTTTATAGTTAAAACTTTATTACTCTACTTAGCACGATGACTTAAAACACGGATTGAAATATTTAGGCGCTTGCAAAAAGCTTAATTTCTGCCGAAATTACTGTTTTTTTCTAGTATTAATAGAAACATACGCAGATGGTGTTTGCGCTCGATACGTCTGTTTACTCAGACATATGGTTCTGCCACGAAAATGAGCATTTCGATTTATACTTCGATGGTAAGATTATGGTAAGTTATCTACACCGTCCTTCTCTACTGTCCCAAACTGCTACAAGTCTGTGATAGAAGTCAGTGCGATAAACTGTAATGGCTAATATGCCCGAGCATGTCAGATATTATGCGTACCTATCTCACTGCTGCAGTGGAGCTGATCATTGGTCTACCTCCACTGCATATTTTTACTCAATCCTCAGTAGCAGTTGAGGCTTTGCAACTAGTCTGACGTTAGGTGAATTGAGTCAGTAGTATTTTCAACAATATTCCTGGCATCGAAATCTGTAATTCGATGTAACAGATTGTTTGAAGTTTCGGTAGACGTTGCTCAGTTCTACTTCACAGTCGCTCAGATTGGTTCACTAGTATTATTATCAGTTTGTAACGCATTAAAGGAGGCATCGTAGACCCCATAAAGTATATATATATTCTTTATCACCTCGATGAGACGTCTGTCTGTCTGTATGTATGTTGTTGCGCGTCTTTTTATGCTATCCAGTTGAAATTTTGCACATACACTTCACTTTATTGCAGTTTAATAGAGTAGCAAGATTGACCTACCACGCACATTTTTTTGGGGTAGCCCCCATACAAACCCACCGCCCACTTTTGACTTTTTGTATAAAAATTTCTTTATTGTAGCCAATATCAACTTAAGAATTGATATGGTAACTTTTAGTGGACGCATGCTTGACATATACATTAATGGATGGGACCCGCCCACTATTTGGGATAGCACCCATACAAACCTGCTTCCCACTTTTGGCATGAAAAACTTCTTTATTAAAGTCAATATTAGGTTGAAATACAATGTGGTGCCTTTTTAGAGACAGCCGCTTAACATACATTGAGTAATGGGCGTGGCCCGGCCACTTTTTGGGGTAGCCCCAATACAAACCCACCGTGCAATTTTGTGTTTTTTATGACAAATTTCTTCATTTAAATCAATATTAGCTTGAAGTTTGATTTGGTGGATTTTAGTGGACAACCGCTTCATATACATATACATATACAAATGAGCGTGTCCCGCCCACTTTTTGAGGTAGTCCCATATAAGCCCACAGCTCACTTGTATGCATTTGAATGGAAAACGGTAATATCAACTTGAAACTCGATATGGCGGCATCTTACACATCTACTACATCGTTTCATACACATCTACTAGTAGGCGTGTGCCATCCACTTATTGGGGTAGCCCCTATTTAAACCCCCACTTTTATATTTTACAATACGATTTAAAATTTCGTGTGAATGATTTTAGAGCTTCAGCTCAACCGAAGTTAACGTTTTTTCTTGTTTTTACCAACTTTAAAAGTGCATTTATTGTCATCGGTTTTGTTAAAAAAAAAACCCATAATTCTGCTGTATCTCAGTATATAACTTTCAAACTATTCGGCCGATGAAAAAGAAACTAAATACACTTTTTTGTAATATTTCATTATACTTATTTTGACATTCGTTCCAATCAGATTGTTGGTTTTTAACGCGAGATATGACTAAATTATTGGATTTTTGTTCTAAATAAACTTCAAAAGTTCATAAACATATACATTAAAAAAATGTTTGAGACAATTTTCGAGTGCAATAGAGCCAAATCAATAAGAAAAAACTTTTTATCTTTCAAAATTTGTAGACAATTGCAGCATATTTTCGGCCGCATTCTATACAAATTGTTGTCTTCTGGAGCGTCCGGCGTTGCTGATAAATTTTCAAAATTACATTTTCTCAATGAATAGACAAAATATTAAGCAAAATGTTGCCAGTGACTTAAGTAATTAAAGAATGTGCTTTTAAAATGCTATCCTTATGGTCTACGACTACACAAAGTGTTACATAAATAATAAATTGCCAAAGCCTTGAAAACAATTTCGCCAGCATTCAATCATTTTAAGCCACAAAACGCATTTTCTTCCTCTTCATCTTCTTCTTCTTCATCATCTTCTTCTTCTTCATCTTCTTCGTTCATTTCATTCATTGTTGCCGTATAGAAAGTTTTAAATTAATGATTTTCACAAAATTTTAAACCGACCGTTGGACTGGAGGACTGAAGGACCGAAGACTTGAGACGTGAGACGCAGCTAATCATAGCCAATTGATTTAAAGGGATTTTTGGGGTTTTCTTGGTCGCGTTGTTATTTGTTGTGTGCTTTTAATAACGGTCATTAAAACGATTTTCACAATATGCCCCGACAAACACTTAGAAACGCCTAATTTTATTATTTGCAACAAATTTCGCTTCGCAACGGCGCCACAGACGCGTTGATCCGCGCCGAGCCGCATTGAACAAGCAAAAGTGCGGGTCGCCAATTATTGCAAAAGTTGCTTCGAAAGGACGTCGAACAGTACAGCAACACAACGAATGGCAGTCAGAAAGTGTTTTTTTTTTCTCCATCCTTGCATCCTTGTTTTATATTTCTTACCCATTGAAGACACTAAGCTGAAGCTGTAGCAAGCAATACAACGACAACGAGTAACCCTTTGGGTTGCCTGTCAATCCCTTGGTGTTGTTTAGCTAGAAGTCCCCGGGCGACAACAGACACCCACTCTCTACGCAGTGTTGCAGAGAAGGGTTTTTTTTTTGGCGGCGGTGGTGGCAGTGGCAAATGTGCCACAAACGATTTTGTAAAAATCTTTTACTGGCTCGTAAAAAATAAAAATAAAGCAAAAGGAAAGCATGCTTGAATGGGTGACTGCAATTTTGAATGGTGAATTTGAGGGACAAACCGCCGGGGATATATGTATAGCCAATTCTCAGCTCGATATATAGGCGGCCTACACAGATATAGCCCAAAGGAAACGACGACGACGGCGGCAGCAGCGCAGGATGAATCAGAATAAGTATCAGCCGGATGAGCGCCTGTTGTGAGTTCAGTTCAGTTGAGCTAAGGCGGCGAATTTTTTTTTTTTTTTTTTTTTAAGATTTGTAATGACAAAATGGCTTTTGATACTTTTTTATGGTTATTATCCTTTTCTTTTTGTTGGTGGCATTGTTGTTGCCGCCATTGCTGTTGCTTATTGTTGGCTTTGTAACTTTATTGTTGTCATCTCCATTGCCGCCATGTTTAGTATCAGCTCGAATAGAGAACCTCCAGCATTGAGTGGCATGGAGGCGCTTTGCCGAGATTTACCTACAAATATTGTACATGCTACAGCTCAGAGTGGCGGCTGCCAGTTGCTTTTCCAATGACAAAAATGACACTCGAAGCATTTGAAATACTAGTGGGCGGGACAAAAGAAGTCTTGTCTTCCTGATGCTTTATTCTATAATTTTTTTTTTTATTTATTTATTTAATTTTTTTTTTTTTTTTGTGGCTTTTGTAGTGCAAGGCGTTGAGTTTGAGGAAGTTATAGTCGAGAACATTCAGGTCGCTGTGAACTTTGTACTAAGTGACACAGCAAGGGAGAGATGGTAAGGTTTGCTGGTTTCGCTTTGCTTTTATGTGGTCGTTGTTGTAGCTATTGTTGTCGCCTTTTTAAAGGATTAAGTTGTTTTATCAAGATTTTATTTGTTGTTGTTTTTATGGTCTTCAAATATAATATCAGTTTGTCGCAAGAATTTAAAATTGAGTACCACGCATGAACTATACTTACAAGTGTATAGATTTCGCTTCATGAGTTCGAATAAAAAAAAAAGAAAAAGAAGATTCGAATTTAGCGCCATTTTCTTGATGGCGTATAGCTTGCAAGCATATTTTGTATAAACGTTCTATTAACGAATTTCTAAGACTTATATGCAATTTCTAAGACTTATATAACTTATAGTGAAGTTGATTTATCCAATAAGAATAATTCTAAGAAATAATTGTAGCGCTGCCAACCTAAATTTCATTGCGGGCTATACGCTCCTCGCCACTTGAATAGGACAAAGCTTAAGTCTGTTTTCTATCGCCCACTGCTCCACTGCAAACCAGGCATGCTAGAGACTTACTTTTTTTTAATTAAAGTTCATTTAATTGTTGTATTTTGACCAGAAGGAAGATTTTCTGCTTAAGTTTTAAGTATCAACAAAAAATTATTAACCAAAAAATAGCAAAATGCGAGGTTCTAATTTTACACCACTTGAATAGAACATGCATTTAGTTTGAAACATATCACCACAAAAGAACCAACTTTCAAAATCCAAGAAAATCCGTACGCATCATACTTTTGATACCGCAATGAACCAATGTAAGTACGTAAATGCTGTATTTTTTTTATCAGTGTACTTCTATGTTATTATTATTATTATTGTAGGACATAATTTTAAAACCGCGACCTAGAAAGATCTATTGTTTTGTCCTTCTTACTTAGATGCCAAGCTCTAGTTCAACTTGTTGAATAAACCTTAGTATTATCCTAGGATCTAACTTTTTTCAGTTGTTCTTCGGCAACAAAGTAGTTGCCCAATATTTGAAATCTACTTCTGACTATTGCTTCACATTCTGCGCCGATTTGAAGAGGAGTCTCTTCCTTATGTGATTACAAAATCTGCATTCTGGGGAATTATATACATTCCTTTTAGTATTCCTGTCAATGTTCTCAACAACTGGTTTCTTCCTAGTTGGAGCATTGCTCTCGCTCTGCGCTGGTCGAGACCCCTAGGCATATTTTTGTTTGCCTTAGTCCTTGGCTCATGGCCCAGTGCTGCTTCTCTTCTATTGTTTCATTGCGGTTTAGTTTCAGTGCAGTGTGTCTCCCAGTGCCACCAAAAAGGCTCTGTTCCTACTTTTGCCGTTGCCGCTCCTTTCGTTTCAAGCCTATCGGCTAGCTCATTTCCTACTATATTATTGTGTTTTGGCACAAACAGCAAGTAGAGCTTGGTTCTGTTCGCCAAGTGTTCCTAATAATATAAGTGCTTCCTGCACTAGTTTGGACTTGACGGTATTTGAGCTGAATGCTTTTAACACCGCGCGACTATATGATAGAATAGCAATCTCACAATTGCGATAGCCTCTATCTAAATTAAATTAAATTAAATTAAATTAATTATAGCGCACAGTTCAGCTTGAAATATACTAGTAAATCGGCCCAAGAATTCCCAGTGGTTTAATCTAAGGCCTTCGACTCCTAGACCAGTTCCTTCTGTCGTCAAAGATCCAGCCGTGTACCATTTAACGCATATGACTTTTCCGACGTCCAAGTCTTCTTATCGGACCATATGAACACTAGTGTTTCTCCATGTAGAGAGACGTTTCTGACAGAGATATCTTTTGTAGCATAAATTATAAGTCACATGTGGATGCTTTAATAGCGATAATATATTTATGAAAACAATATAGGTTCACCTTTTACCACTGTATAATTAAGTCATCGTGCTAGCCATTATACTCATAAAGTCTCTTTTACTGAGTGCAGTGCATCTCGTAGTCGCGCGCACCTCTCTGCTGTACATAAAAATGAATCGACCTCCATTCATTTAATGTACTTGTATTCAAATGTACACAACTTTCAAGTTATTTTCTTTCTCTTTTAAAACTATTAAACATTTTAGCCAAATGTAAACAAATTTTCTGCTTGATACCAAGAGAGGTTTCAGCCAGGGTGATGCTTTATCGTGCGACTTTTTCAATCTCTTGTTGGAGTTCACCCTACGCCAATGCCCATACGTAGAATAATCGGGCACGATCTTCCACTTACTTAGGTGGCTCTACAACGTAGGAGAGCGCACCATTCAGTGTAGTTTAGCATGCGCCAGTGCCAGTCGCTGGTAATCCGAAGCTTCTTCAGATCATCATAGACTTGATCTTGCCATCTTAAGCTCGTACGTGCTCTCTGACGTCGTCCACCAATCAAGTTCAGGTTTCCGTCGTAATCCTTTAGTGCTGGAGCTTTGGGGTTCATTCGGATGAGGTGAACAGCCCAGTGCAGCCGCTGGAAATTAATGCGCTGAACTGTGTCAACCACAGCATACAGCCCAAACAGCTCGTTGTTAATACGGGAACTAAACTCGATGCTAACTCTAAGGGAACCACAAATCATACGAAGCAACTTTATCTCGAACACTCCTAAAGACGTTGTGTATCCGTTGAGGAATCTGCTGGACGCAAAAATATTTCTTACAAAATTCGAAAAAATGGGCGGTGGGTTTGAATGGTGGCTACCGCTAAAAGTGGGCATGGCATGATAGTTTTGGCATATATTTCTAATCAATTCAGATCGATATCTTAAAAACTGAGGGACTAGTTGAGATTCATACAGACTGGAGACAGACAGACAGACCGACCGACCGACGGAAGAACATGGCTAGTTTGATTCGTCTCGTCGAGCTGAAATCGAAATACATTTCGGTCATATACGCTGCAGGTAATACATAGACAGATTATGGAGTCTTCCACACCATCCACGACAGACTTTATGTACTCCCTCACGTAATTATGTCTAAACATAGTATGTAGGGTATAGAATGTACTGCCAAACGGCTGTCTCTGAATGATGTATCTTGTATTAAATAATATATGCAATATTGCTAATATTTGATTATGCTGCACTTAAAATTAAACGTAAGAGCACTTTAATTGTATTATATATATGTATATATATATATATATATGTATATACTCGTATATATTCGTATATACTTGCTTATATTTGTGTGTATGTACATGTGATTGTCATTAACACATTAGCCAAATCGATTTAATATATTAATCTGATTAGTAAAGCATTTTCATACTTTGGCAAATCTCAGCATAAGCTCAAATAGGCAAATTAAGTCGAACAGATAGATACGATATATTGTATATGTAGATATAACATAACTATATACTATAAGCTACTTATTAACGCTATTAGTGTGCATGCGTATGTCGCACTAACTCTTTCTATCTCTTTCTCTTACACTACATGCAAACGAAAGTATCTTTTTTATCTACATAAATGTATCTATGTAAATTGTATCTGTGTGTGCTTATTCAATAAGCATATGCATTTTCTTGCTATTAAAATGCCATTTTCGATATTATTTCCTAATCCAATCAATACAATCCTTTTTTTCTCTTTGATCCTTTTTTTCAACTACTTTTGCAAAGTTGCCTTTTCACTTTATTTTTCTCTTTTATGCTCGAAAGGATGTTTTTTTGTTTTTTTTTTTTTTTCTATCTACGCCAAATTTTATATGCCACAACCATAATAGCAACCAAAAAACACTGCAGAACAAAGATACTTTAGCATGGATTTGATAGCTCAAAAGATCTGAGTATACCCGCATAACTAACCGCAGCAAAATCAGTAGCTACTCGATAAGCATTAACAGAATGAATTCCTGCAGCTTCTATGCTTTTGTCATCAATATCATGCTCATCACATCATCATCATCATCGTCATCATCATTGTCATTATCAACATTATGCTCGTCGGCGTTCTGCGTTTTGTTTACGGAATCAATAAAATTCAAATTAGTTTTAGGAAATCATTTTCAGTGCGGCATGCATAACTTGACCAGATTCCAAAAAACAAGCAAACAGATAAAGGCTTCCTGTAGATACTTTTCTATGGCTACTGCCTCACTTCACACACAATCCAATTGTTCACTCAGACAAATTCGTTTTCTTCTGTTCATTTTCTCAGAATGCAAAAGGATTCAAATTGCCATTACGGTTCCCGTTGTTGTTGTTGTTGTTGTTGTTGTCTTCGGACTACTACTACTACTACTACTACTACTGAAGTCCTTAATCCACTTAACATGCCAGAGCAATCTTAAAAGTAAGATTGAGATACAGCCTTATGCTGCTTAGTAGTACGACTAGTAGTAGAAGTAGTAGTTGTAGTAGTACGAGTAGTAAATACGCCAAGCATAAGTAGCATAAGTAGCACCAGCAGCATTCACAGAGTAAAGTCAATTTCTATGAAGTAGTGAAGCGTAGTGCATTGAAGTGTTGTGCTAAGTGGAATTGCTCTATGTATTGCTCTGTATCTTTGAAACATACATACTTGTCTACTTGGCATCATCATTATCATCCACATCATCATCTTCCACATCATCTTCAAAACATTGCGATTGTTGTAATCTAAGCAAATCAAATCAGTATCAAGTAATTTGCTATGATTCTCAACGTTTGACCGCAAATGCAATTAAATTACGTCCATGACCAAGAAACCGAGTAGAAAGAAATCAAACCGAAACAAAATTCAACCAAGTAGACCAGATACTGGCTGCCCATTCAACGAATCGGAACGAAATCGAAAAACGACCAACAAACCAAAAAAAAAAAAAAAAAATTAAAAGGACCAAAAGGAATGCCTCCAGCGAACGCGAATGGCGAGTGGCTCTATGAAACTGCTACTGCGGTTTGAATGTGTTTGGCCAGTGTGTGCTGTGGGTATTACTTATGTGCAGTGTTGGAGCGAGGGTAACAACGACTCGGGCGCTGAGAAAAATCGTAATGTAGCCGTACTTAGCGTGATTGCAGTCCGACTCCACAAGAAGAACTCGCATTGCATTTATGTTGAAATTCTAGAAATTATTTTCATGAATTGATGATTATGGAAGATGGTGTCACTTATTTTGAGCAATTTAAGAAATAATTCGACAAAATTCTTTTTGCTTTTATACTTATCACGTAGTTTGTAATGCATTAATGGAAGCATGTAGATATAATCAAGTACGATATATAAATTAATTTTTGATCAGCTCGACGAGATGAATTGAACTAGCTATGTCCGTCTGTCTTTTCGCCGTGGAACAGTCTGTCTGTCCACACTCTACTTATATGAATCAAAACTAGTCTCTCAGGTTTCAAGATATCGATCTGATATTGAGTATTGGGACTTCTGATGTTCCTACGCTCATAATTAACATGCTTTACCGTAGTTAATGTTTTATTTTGATTCTATGTTTTCAACTACTATACAGAAAGGGACAGGTGCGTTTAATTAGTTTGTGCAGATGTAAGTAACAGGTAGAAGGATGTGAAGTAGATCCCATAGAATATATATAAACTTGATAAGCATCGGAAGCTAAGTCGGTATATCTTTATCAGTTTGTCCCTCCGTCCAGTGTATATAAACAAAATAATCTCAGAGACTATATTTAGACTCCCGATCTCAGAGACTACTCGTATATTTAGACTATAAAGGACGTCTAAATATAGTCTCTGATTTCGTTTTGTTTATATATGCAGTTCAAGTTTTTATAATTGAATGCTACGTCCACAATAGTGCTTTTTTTAAAGCATTGTCAAAATGCACCTTAAAAGGCAAACATTTATAGACATCCATGTCTTTGTTTTCGTTTGATAAAACAAACCAAAGCCAGTACTGTGCGCATATTTCATAAAACCAAACACTTGCTCAGAGATCATGTAATAATGAGAACAAATGAGAGTAAACGAGCGATGGTCTTAAGTATACTTATTCGAATGTCTCTCTCGCCACTTGACTTTTCTTATGAAAAATATATATGAAGAATTTGCTGGTGTAGAGAAAATAAAATAACCGAAACATACAAAAAAGGCAGCAATTGGAGTCACACCCAAAGTGCAAACGAGTTGACTCGTTTGGTCGTATCGAACGAAGTACACCATATTTGGTTTGTTTGCAACACTTTTCAGATAAAAAAGTAAAAATAAGAAAGAATAAGAAATAATTTACACTATTGCATAGATTTGAATGCGCCCATGGATTGAACTCAGGCGCTAGTTGAGTACGCTTGTGTTTTTTTTTTTTTTTTTTTTTTGTGATGTTGGCAAGGATATTTCGTGCGGTTTGGATGCGTTTGCTATTGTATTCTTAAATTCATGTTTCACACAAAAACCAAAATGCGACTATGTCGTTGAGCAGAGCCAAACATCGTTTACATCGTTGATATAACGATTTCTTTCGTAGCCTCTAAATCGCAGCTAGTTGTAAGTAACATTGCAAGCAAAGGGCTCTGATTAGAGGGTGGTTATATGCTATGTAAGAAGATATAATGAGGAGAGTTACATACTGTTTGGTAATAGAGACGCGACAATGGACTGGGTGGCCTGGCGTTAAGTGCCTCGGATTTCATTAGATTTATTAGCGTGTCCGTCTGTCTGTCTGTCTGTCTGTCTGTCTGTCCGTATGTCTATCTGTCTGTCTATCTGTCTGTCTATCAGTCTGCCTAACATGTAGCTAAACGATAACTGCGTTTAGACGCCTTCGCAAAATCTTTGCAAACGTTTGTGTGAACGAGTATATGCATTCAAGAATGCTATGAGCTTTACTTAAATCCAAACTCATTTATGTCATTTTGCTATGCTACAATGAAGCCGAAGACAGCAACTACTCCTGTCGGTTTCTGTTCCTTGTCGCTGTTGTCGTCGTCAACACTTTCTTACTACGTTATATGTATCTTAGCTCAGCTCAGGTTTTGGTTGCTTCTGTTATGGGCGTTAATGTCGGTTGTTAGTTTTGTTAGTAGTTGTTGTTGTTTTTGTTGTCTGATTTTAAGGCGAGGCAACGTTGAGGGCGATATCTTTGAAGCGTAAGCGATTTGCAGCTGTATGCCATTAAAAGGCTTTGTTATGGGATTTGTGTACGTGTTGAAATTTAGCAAGTTCTTTATACAATGTATCTATACTTAAATATATATAGTATTTATGTATATACGATATGTATCTTTTTTTTTCATCTTAAACGTTACGCATACCCAGCGTGTTCTATACGTGTTAATGTGTGTTGCTTTACTCTCTATGCATGTGTGTGTGTGTGTGTGTGTGTTTGTGTTTGTGTATTATGCAGCATAATAATAATCAATTTAGGTGATTTTAGCAAATAGCTTAAAGCAATAAAGTTTGTTTGTGTATTTTAGAAAACAAAAAAAAAAGGATGAAAAGCCAAGAAATAAATTTTCTTTATTGAAATGGCCAAAGTAGCGCGATTTGAATATTTTATTAGAATTCATATTTAAAAACTTAAGATTTTGTAATAAAAATAGCACTCGATTAAGATCCGAGTCAAACTTCATTGGGAGTGATCCAACAAGCAATTGCTGTACAATGATCAAAACGGGTGACCCTAAGAAATAGGCAGGGATTATCAATATGGTGACTCCATAAACTTGGGACCAAAATAAGCTTTAATACCAGCATTCGGTCAGATATCTACAAAATTAGTAGACAGACAGACAGACGGACATGGCTAGATCTACTCGTCTTGACGAGCTGATCAAGAATATATATATATATATATATATATATATATATATATATATATATATATATATATATATATATATATATATATATATATATATATATATATATATATATATATATATATATATATATATATATATATATATATATATATATATATATATATATATATATATTACATTGGGATCTGCGATGCCTCCTTTAAGGCGTTATAAACTTTCGAACAAACTGATGATACCAATTCACACTATGCGTGAGTGGTATAAAAAATTTGCGTGCCCAAAATGTTGGAATTGGAAAATTAGGAAAATATCTTCATTGGGAGGGGTTCATGTTGTAAAGAGCTCCTTTTATTATGATCTAATACAAAAGCTTAGAATTTTTGTAATTCCTACGAACCTGACACACTTATTCCGATTGGGTGTATCGTCTGTCTATAAAACTACATTTTGCGTGTCCACCGCTTTATATAGGTATACCTGTATGCTTTATATTTGATTTTAATTTAACACTAAATGATACCCATTAGTGCTTCGCTTTCTGCATTAATAAATGCCGAAGGAATTTATTACTTTCAATGGTATTGTAGGAACATAAGTATATATTGTATTTATAATGATGACATTACACAAAACACACAGAAACATACAAAGAATTTCAGATCTTCAAACATGCACGAACGAAAATAATTGCTTCGAAAACAATTTCTGATGAATTGAGATTTACTTTTGCTGTGGGGATGCATATAAATGTTTTCTGGCTTTCGTGTTTGGTCAATAAATTTATATATATACATTTTTTATTTTTTTTTTTTGGTACTCCCCGTCAAGAAGTAATCAAATAATTGCCAAAATGTACTCAATGCCGCCCCATACTTCTCAAGTCAACTCAAATCAAGTCAGTTTGTATGTTTCTTTTATTTTTTATGGCAATTTTACTGCATACAATTTACGAGCGACAAGTTTTAGCTTCATGTCTTGAAATATGTAAGGCAAATAAAAAAATAATTGATGAATATATTTGGCTGTGGCGGGGCACGAATTGTCTGACTGTATCTACTATATACTATATATATATATATATATATATATATATATATATATATATATATATATATATATATATATATATATATATATATATATATATATATATATATATATATATATATATATATATATAGAGAGAGAGAGAGAGAGAGAGAGAGAGAGAGAGAGAGAGAGAGAGAGAGAGAGAGAGAGAGAGAGAGAGAGAGAGAGAGAGAGAGAGAGAGAGAGAGAGAGAGAGAGAGAGAGAGAGAGAGAGAGAGAGAGAGAGAGAGAGAGAGAGAGAGAGAGAGAGAGAGAGAGAGAGAGAGAGAGAGAGCTCTCTCTCTCTCTCTCTCTCTCTCTCTCTCTCTCTCTCTCTCTCTCTCTCTCTCTATATATATATATATAGAGAGAGAGAGAGAGAGAGAGAGAGAGAGAGAGAGAGAGAGAGAGAGAGATGAGAGAGTAGAGACATTACAAGGAAGTAGCTGAGCGGGGTTTTGAGAGTACAAAATCCAAGCGAATAGTCTTTAAGACGAATAAAAACTTCTCAAGTTATTTAACATTATCCAAATAGAAGTAATATTTTGCAGTCTACTAATACATGTTTAGCTTGATTCTGTTTATGAATTGTACATATTACAATATTCCATCCCCTCTTTTTCCAGTTATCTTTGTTTCTCCCGGTGCCTTTTACATATTTATCAAATCTCAACTATCTGCGACAAGTAGTTTCTGAGATATGATAAATTAGGTTTGGGGGCATGGCAGCGCCTACTTTTACAGTGAATTCTTACGGTGCACTTTACATAAATATATACATCCTTCTGCATCTAAAAGTTTCTAAGATAAGACCAACTTTATTTATATATAACACTTCTTATTTGTATTACAACAAGATTTACAAAAATTATAAGAGTAGATCTATACTTTCTTTTTAATACCCTTTTAATTCTATTTTTTAAATAGTAAAAAATAACCAAATTAATACGAATTGTCAAGAGGCGTGGATAAAAGAGAATGTTTATTCACCTTTCGTCTATTAACACGTGCGAGAGGGTGGCATAGCGCTGCAATTATTCTCCTATTTTATTTCGCTCTCTATCTTAATAAATATATCTGTCTCTGTCTCTTTCTCCCTCTAACGCTCTCATCATTGTAGGAACATAGCAAATACGGTGCTATACATTAACAACAGACATTATTATTCTGTTGTTTCAACGATGACGGCGTTAGAGTGCGAGAGATATTGAGAAACTGCCAACTGAAAGCATAGGAACATAAAAGAGAGCAGCCAAGCGAATTGCGGCACCTGTTGTTACATGTTTGTGTATATACCAGTCGGTTCCCGCGGTGTTCTCAGAGAGAAAAATAATGCAAACCAATAACAATGGTATAAATTCACCACATTAAGTTCAATTTCAAATGCATGGTGAATATACTTATAAATATATGTATGTACATATAAGTGTACCGAATTTCAAAACGATACCTTTAAAAATGTACATACAAATAAGAAAAACCCAAATTGCATGGGGCGGAGGGCGTGGCATACAAAAAATGTATTATAAGACATGGTCAAGGAGATTCTAAATGTTCAAGTAGTTGCTGAGATCTATTGGCTCATACATGCTGACGGACGGACGGACGGACAGAAGGACATGGCTAAATCGATTCAATATTCGATATTGAATATATATAATTTATGGGATGTACCACGTCTCCTTCTGCCTGTTACATACATTTGCATACCTTTGTTCCATTGGGTACATATTTAATAACAAAAAAAAATTTTGAAAAACAGAACCCCCTCAAACAATATTCTGCCTACGTTCTGCATACTTTATATAGCATAAGGCTGTGTTGTGAAATCAGTGATGGTGTATGTGAAGGCTTGAAGAGCAGTACTCAAACTTAAATCTCACATAGGTACAAGTATATTTATGATGTATTCGTATATACTAAAATGACATATTACAACCAAATGTTTGTAAACCTCATTGGTGATGATGATGACGAACATTCATAATTATAACTAGCAACGACTGTTGCACTGAATGGACGAATGGACGGATACACACAGTACTTAGAAACAGATTTCAGATTGCATGCCGATCAACATATTAATTAATTCACTCAAGTCATACTAAACCGATCCGAGCCAAACTAAATTGAATTTGAAATTGAAATTGAATAAAGTTAGAGTTCCATTGAATTGAATTCAGAAGATATTCATGACATTGTTGTACAACTGTTTAGAAATTTATATTGCATTTAGTAGTTTGAAAGGACATTGTTGCATAATTAGAGGGTTTGGTTTGGTTCGGTTTGGTTTGGTTTGGGTAACAAGTAACAACAACTTCAATTCTATTCTATTCTATTGTATATTGTATATAGTATATACAGTGGCATATGTGTACAATGCAATTGTTGTTGTTGTTGTTAAATTGTTGCAAATTGAACAACAATGTTGCATACAATAAATTGCAAATGAACCTATTAGAAATCTTTGCATGCAGCACGAATTTAGCTAGTAATAATTTTACAATTTCCGGAATTTTGACTGCATTTTGTTGTATAATTTATATATAACAATATGATTGAATGCGCTGTAAATTAAATGCAATGTTTTTAAATTTCTGAATGTATGCTTATAGATTTAAGCAAATTTTGGATCATATAATGGTTGAACTCAGCATGTCTGGAAAGAAACGTTAGAGAGTTGAGCTTTTAAAGAGCGTCAACTATTTACAATTATAAGTATACAATTTACATAATAATATATTAAATGGAGTCACCTTTTGCATCAATTTAAAAATAATTATTATTTTAACATTAATAGTTTATTCAGTTCAAACATGTTCGATACAACCAAATAAATACAAAGTGCAGTGCAGCTTATAAAAAGTCTCTATACCAACTTTCAAACCAATATTTCAAAGATTAAGGGAACAAGTTGTGCAGTAACGCATAGATAGACAGACGGGCATGTCTAGATCGACTCGTCTTATCATGCTGACCACGAATATATATATACTTTATGGATATATGAAATATATATACTTCTGGGCATTGCAAACATTGTGACTAAATTATAATACTTACTAACTATGGATAAGCGGTGTGAAAAGTATACAAAACTTGTGAAAATATCTATACAGATAAAAAAAATTGAAGTGTCTGTTTGTAATATCAATATAACCGCTTTTTACTAAATACATATGGATGTATACACGGTACATATACCAAAATAAATTTTTATTAATTTTTTATTCATTTCTAATTTTTATATATGTATATATATATATATATATATATATATATATATATATATATATATATATATATATATATATATATATATATATATATATATATATATATATATATATATATATATATATATATATATATATATATATATATATATATATATATATATATATATATATATATATATATATATATATATATATATATATATATATATATATATATATATATATATATATATATATATATATATATATATATATATATATATATATATATATATATATATATATATATATATATATATATATATATATATATATATATATATATATATATATATATATATATATAAATATATATATATATATATATATATATGGATATACATATGTGTATATTCTACCATGCGCGTGTGCTACTGACTAAGCTGCATTCTCTCTCTCTCTCTCTCTTCTTTGGCGTTGCCGGCATCAAACACAAGAACAATATCAACAACAGCTACAGCTACAGCAACAGCAGCCACAAGTACAACAACAACAAGAACGTATATAACGATAGAGTACAGCAACAATAACAACAAAAATATCGTATATGACGATAAGTCAAAAGTGGGCGGTGGGTTTCTATGGATGGTCCCCAAAAAGTGGGCCCAGTGGGTAAATCTTGATACTCTATTAAACTGCAATAAAAACAAGTGTATGTGCAAATTTTCAACTGGATGGCATCAAAATTAGTCCCCAAAAAATGCGCAACAACATACAGAGGGACAGACAGACGGACATGGTTAGATCGATTCGTCTCGTCTTGCTGATCAAGATTATTTGTATACTTTATGGGGTCTACGATGCCTCCTTTAATGCGTTACAAACTTTCAGATAAACTGATAATACCATTTCACACTAGTATGTGTGAATGGTATAAAAAGTGTCCCAAGCAGTAGTTTTGTGTTCCGATTGTTCAGATTATTTTTTTTAGGTTTTTGTAATGCTTCATAGCAGAAATTCAGTCAAGCTGCATATATGTTTCTAGCAAAGCTATTTATGGCTGGCTTAAGGAGTGCATGTACAAAATGGTTTTCAAATCGTCAGATTATCAATAACGTTTGTGAATAGAGTAAATGAAAATAGAGTACGCATCAGACTAACCAGTACACGTGTTTTATATTCTCTCTCTTTCACTGTCGCGCTATCTCGTATATTTTTCTCGCTGTCTTTTATATCATACGCGTATACAGTACTTATAGATAAAAAGGAAAAGAGGGCGCAACATGCGAAAATGTCTTATTTTCATATGTCTCTCTCGGATATTGTTGTTGCTTGCTCTTAAAAACAATCAGCTACTCAATTGGTAGCTAAATATAAATGTGCGCGTGGAAATCGCATTCAATATGTATTTCTCATTTTTTTTTTTCTTTTTTAAGTGGCTCTTGTTAACATAATGCAGAACAAAACTTAAAGCAATGTATGGTAGTTGTCTAGCACTTAGTATTAGATTATACATTTTGTGGTTGCAACAGTAAAAGTAACTAAAACAGTTTGGACCTTGACATTGTGTGTGTTAAACTCCATCACATATAAATGGTCGCCTCAGGATCTATATTAATATAATGACAACTGATAACGTCGGACAATTATAGTGGAGTCATATATGGCATATAGTCTCATAGAGAGATACATATATCTCGCTGCTAAGAAATAGCTGTTCGACACAAAGTAGAAATAGATGGTATTCTTAACTAGTTGATTAAAAAATCGAAGTAAAAAGTAATCTCACAGCACTGGGAACGTCCTTTCAGCACGTGGTAAGTTTTAAAGGTAACATGATGTATTTTGAACGTCTGACTCTGGGCTTAGTTCCGATTCCATTGTTCCGCACTAATAAGTAACAAACTATATGCGCAGTTTCTTAGTTCGGGATACAAGTGTTGCGAAACACTTAAAAGTAATTTCCACAAAGGAAATTTGTAAACAAGCGTAAAGGACGATAAGCATTTTGTTGTTGGAAATTACTTTTTTTTCAGTTTCTCATCAATTAAGCTGTTAATTGAATAGGTGTGAATAACTTAATAGTATTTTGAAATAATAAAAATATTTTTAATGTACTGTGAAAAATATATATTGAACTTCTTCTTGATTTTTTTGTCGTATGAAGATTTCCATAAAGATCAAATGCTATCAAATTAGGCTTAGTGATGTCTTCCAATACAATCTCAATATAACTTAATTTACACATAATTTTGACAAGTAATATATTTATAGTCTTTTGCAGTAGCTGAATGAATGAATACTAGGTATAAATGTTGTCTATGCTGCACTACTGCTTTGTCCGAATTTATCAATTTAACTAAAATATATTTATGGAGACTCACCATAGAAACAAACACCAGAACAACAGCAATAACAAACAGTTAAACTATAAACTCAAACAAGACAATACATCAATTACGGTCATATTACCAACAAACACAGAACAAGAAGAATGCAGTCAACTTTTTTGAGGGAGATGGATGAATGTTCTGTGTATGTTCCAGAAGTGAGTTAGCTTCCGTAGACGATGGAAACTAAATTGGAATGAGTTAAGAGTTTAGCCAAAATAAGCAGCAAAGTTTTGAACATCGTCTTCGCATACTTCAGTTGAGTTGAGTTCGGTTTAGCAGAACAAAAAAAAAAAAAAAAATAGCGCACTGAAGTAAAATAAAATGGGGCGTGTAGTAGTATTAGTGAAGTTTGCTTTTGGTTTAGGTTGAATTCTTTGGTTAGTTTTGTAGTATCTTAGATTTTTTTTTCAGTTTTTGTTTTTTTTTTTTTTTTGGGTTAAGCTAAATTGGTCGCAGATATATGAGAAGACATAACGTTGACATTCGTACAGAATTCGGATGGAACAGGACAGCATCTCCGAAATGAAACTGTACAAACTGTTTTAAGATGTTCGAGTGGCGAAGTTTTAATGCCATTTTGTAGAATTGCTGCGTGTTTGTCTGCAAGGGATTTGCCTTCTTTTTTTTTTTTTGTTGACTGCTTGGCTGCTTAATGTGGTTCTTTTTTCTTATTTTATTTTTGGCCATTTTGTTCATGATTGATTGTTTTGCTTGTTTACAAGTCGTGCCGTCAAGAAGGAAAAAAAAATAACAAAAAATAATAAGAAACCAAAATCAATCCGTTTGGGACCACAGACGAGAAACCATATTGCCAATAATCATTTCATATCATATTTCATCCCTTTTTGTGTACCTTTTTTTCATATCCTTTTTTTCTGATTCGAGCAATAATATTTTGTGGCTATATCATTTTATTATGGCTATGGCTATCGCATCATTGCCGCACTCAAGGCACTGGAGTAAGAATGTGTCAAATAAAATGTGAGCCGCATTAAAATGAAGGACCGTAGTAGAAATTTCGAAAATCGCAGTCTAAAGCAAAAAACAGAAAAGAAAAAAAAGGAGAAAAATGCCTTAAAATGCAAAAGCATTTTAAGACATTTTTCCACATGGCAAAGTAGAAAGTCAGCTTTTGAGTTAAAATCTGTGTAGAATAATAACATACAGTATGTTTGTCAGTCTACTCTACTCCACACTGTATTCGGCACTTAAGAAAAGTTCCTCAGGTTGAAAACTTTTACTAAATAAAACAAAAAAAATAAAGAAGACGAAACCGTTAACTTCAGTAGAACCGAAGTTTTAGAACGCTTTAGTACGCATTCAAAAACAGAAATTGTGTTTAATAATATTTGTACGATGGAAAATAATTTATACACCGAGTTTCAGCTTCCGAATACAAAAAAAAAAAAATGTTGCGAAGTAATTTCATTAAAACGTTCTGTCTATATTTTTATAATATCCAGCTCAAAATTGGCAGCTAGACTCGTTTTCATTACAGTCAAATAGAGTATCCATATTGTAACATTCCACTCCCACATACAAACCTACCATCCAATTTTAGGATTTTGTATGAAAAAGTTTTTAATTCGTCTCTAAATTTAATATGGTCGCTTCTTATGGACGATTTCGTCACATAAATATCAAGATGTATTTATACCTTCTGCTCAAAAAGTACCAGAAAATGGTCAATAAAACGAAACAGTTCTCATTATTTTTTTTGATATTTATTTTAACTTCTTCAAAGCAATTCCCATTAGATGAATTACTATATGCATTTCAATGATTCTTCTAATCTTCGAAATATTATTCTTAGGCCAATTTTGGGAACAGCTTTCAGAGCCGTCCGCGAATTTTCTATTTTTTACTTGAACGGATCAAAAAGCTTTTCACAGAGCGGTGGCATGAGGCGTGGTAGCAGAAAAAAGTCACACGAGATTATGTCAGTTCAGTACGGAGCTTGTGGATTTATATTAAGATGAGGATGAGAAAATAGACGCCCAGAACATCAGGGCAAATCATCAAACACACTTCGGTTATCGACTGAATACTCTACTTTAGTGGAGGGAACTGGTATCGAACCATGACATATGAGAACGGCACTGAAAAGTCTCAACGTCTTAACTACCTCGGCTAACAGATACCCGACAGATGGAATTTATGAATCACAACCAATTGCATTTTCTTATTTGCTGTCTGTGCGATGAAAATGGAGCAGCTGAGAGAGTAAATTTCAGATTTTTTTTTTACTTTCAGTTTAAATCTGCGTAATATCTGTTATCTTGGTGGCCAGGTCTTTGTGGACCGACAAACCTATTTTTGTTTTCTTGGGCTGCTATTCACTAGAATTTGTCTACTGTTTCGACTGTTTCTTTGTCTTCGATATGTTTGTGGAGGGATCTGTATTTCGTACACGGTTATGAAATGACTCAAAAAATGATGTTTATTAACATAAAACGGTTTTGAATTGTGAGCAAATGCGTTGCACCGAGAAAAATTTTAAGTGAAATATTAAGTAGTTCATTTGTTGATTTACTCTTTTTTTCTTTAAATATGTTTCTTAACGAAAAACAATACATCTTTATTTGTGTGTAGGATTTGAAAATATATACGAATGTTAAGGGTTTTTCAATAGGTATGTCTGCACTTTTAAATTAAACAAAAAGTAAAGAAATTTACTCACTTAGGAATTCGCAAGTGATTGGCAATTTCTAACTTTTCGCACATATGTGAATGGAAACATCTTTTACGGATTAAAGTGTATTCATTTTCAAAATCATATTATTGAAGTGACATCCGCGGCTTTGTTTAATTTGAAAAGTGACACTGTTTGTGTCTTAAATTGAAATCTTAAAGATTAAGCGAAGTTTTTGTATATTTTTGCTTAACGATCTCAATGTCGTTAGTAAGTGTTTCGGGCAAAGAGGACATGACAACACACATCGCCGCAACCTTTTTAAAATATTTTTAAATTGCATGGACACATTAACTCCCTCTGATTTCGATAAACTTGTTGCTTGTTTTCTTCGACCTCTAGCATTCTTAGTTTTCACGACTTAGAAATACAAAGAGAATACGAATTGCCAGGATACGCTATTGGGGGAATAATATTGAGTAGTGTATTTTACGACTTCACAATTTTAATAAATCCATTTTGAGTAGCCCTCCAGCATAAATCGATTTTTGGTCTGTTATCGGTCAATCTTTTGTCTGTTATCGTTGACATTTGTCTTACTTATTGGTCAGCTGCAAAATGCTGAAGAGGTGGATTTGCACAAATGTAAACGCATAAAAAGTATAAATTAGAAGACTAAGTTGAATGGGAATGAACAATTGAATTCGTTGTTGAAAAACGTAAATTATTTTGTAAAGAAACCTCATTTTTGGAAAGCATACACAATTTAGTTAGCATTTGTTAGACATGCATTGCGGTTTACTGATCCCTCTACACGAATTTTTGAAGCTCTTCAGCATTTTGCAGCTGACCGATAAATAAGACAAAAGTCAACGATAGCAGACCATTAATAGGACCGTTAACAGATCATAAATAGTACGGCCAGCATCGAGCTGCGCTTTTCAAGAGTAGTAGGTAGGTTGATAAGGTTTAGTCGATGAATATAAACAGATAAACTAACATTAGGGTTCCAGCGTAAATTACGCAACGCAAGTAAGAAAGAATTTTTATATTAAAATCATATGATTTACTTGAGCCATTAGTAGTTCTAGGGGGAAGAGGGGGGGGGCGAACTGGGAAATGTTCCCATTTTTTGTTTTTTTTTTGCTTCATTTTCATAAAACAATAGTTTTTTTTTAGTAGAGTTACGAAAGTTTTCTTGAAAGTTTCTAATGTGTAACACGTTTATTGGAATTAGATATCATCCAGGTCTATGTCATCCACTTAAGGCAAAAAAAGAGAAAAAGAAACCGGTTGTTATGATCCAATACCGTACATCATTGACAATAAAAATTCCGAAGCTTTGTTGAATTGTGTAGCGCTCCACGGTAAAATGATGACTATGACAGAACACAAACATCAAAGTATGACAGCGTTGCCACCTGAAATAAGTTAGCTATAAAATATTAAAGTGCAGACACGCTTAATGGAAAACCCTTTATATACGAATATAAATAAAACTTGAAGCGAATGTAAGAAAAAAAATGAAATTTACTTTGACATATTTTTGTGCTTAGCAAAGCAAATACTTTCATTATTTTTGCTGCTGGCTGCTGGCAGCTGATGTTGTTGTTGTTGTTGTTGTTCTTAGTGAAATGTGTTAACCCAAAGGCCACTCGATGTACCTCCTATCCAGCCACAAAAGCTTGCCTGTCGGAAAAGCCTCTAACTCACTATAAAATACTTTCACAATATATCCAAGTATATATCGTATATAACTATACTATATATACATTTATAGTACGGCATGTATGCATAAACGCCCACTAAAATATAAAGTTGGGCGTGTCAGCCACTACGACGATGACGACGACGATGACGACGACGACGACGACGACGACGGTGGTATCGTTGGCGGTAAGCATGCAGAACGCTTAAGGCAAAATCAGGACCAAGCAAATTGCTGTGAGGATGAGGCTGGCGCATGGGCTTGGGCTTGGCGGTAGGTAAGGTGGCATATTTAGAAGAAGAGGAAGAAGGATGCGATTTAAGTCGTTGCGTAGAGCGCAGCGCAGAGCAAAGTAGTTGTGGAATTTGTAATTTTTGCGCAACAATTTTATGCGGGCCTGATTGTAGATACGACACGGTTGCCTTCAGTGAAGTCCTTTTGCTCATCATATATATATATATATATATATATATATATATATATATATATATATATATATATATATATATATATATATATATATTATACACACACACACACAGAAAGACAGAGAATGCACAGGACATACGCACTCAATGACTAGCATAGTTCAAGAGTACTGTATGAATGTAGTTATATGCGTATATGTATCTATATACATATATACAATATATGCATCTATATACATACTATATGCAATATTAGTGTATCTCAATATGCGCGCGTTTTTGGCTTCGTTCAGGAGTTCATGACACAATTACTTTGTGCTGCGCTGCGTAATGCTTAAATAAGCGTTTATATATGTACATGTTTATATTAAATACATTTATATATCAGTACCTAGTATATAGCATATACGATATTTAATACTTAAGTATTTATATAATATATATATATATATATATATATATATATATATATATATATATATATATATATATATATATATATATATATATATATATATATATATATATATATATATATATATATATATATATATATATATATATATATATATATATATATATATATATATATATATATATATATATATATATATATATATATATATATATCTCTCTCGCGCGCGCGCGCGATATATATATATATATATATATATATATATATATATATATATATAGAGAGAGAGAGAGAGAGAGAGAGAGAGAGAGAGAGAGAGAGAGAGAGAGAGAGAGAGAGAGAGAGAGCTATATATATATATATATATATATATATATATATATATATATATATATATATATATATATATATATATATATATATATATATATATATATATATATATATATATATATATATATATATATATATATATATATATATATATATATATATATATATATATATATATATATATATATATATATATATATATATATATATATATATATATATATATATATATATATATATATATATATATATATATATATATATATATATATATATATATATATATATATATATATAGAGAGAGAGAGAGAGAGAGAGAGAGAGAGAGAGAGAGAGAGAGAGAGAGAGAGAGAGAGAGAGAGAGAGAGAGAGAGAGAGATATATATATATATATATATATATATATATATATATATATATATATATATATATGAACACTGCAAAGTATCTAGCACTATCCATTCAATTTAGCGCAAAACAGCCGAGCTGTAGTTGGCTGTAGTTAATATAAAAAAATAAAAGAAACTTAAATTACAAAGTTTTTTAAAGCATTCAATTATATTTTTTGTTGTTGGGACAACAAAAAAGTATTTCACTATTTAGCTGCATTCCGAAACGAACTTAAGAAGATATTTGGAACACATATTCAAACATTTGAATATACTACTTACAAGCTGCACGAACCTCAATCTGCTGGCGGCAGGACATGCACAGAATTTTTGCTTATGCGATTTTTGGTTCCCGCAATACGATTTACATGCTGCAGCTATTTTCCTGTTGGGGACATCTAGCTTCGTACTGCGCTGAAGAAGAACACCATAGTGTTAAGTGGCATTAACAGTTTGTCTGTAAGTTCGTTAAGCATTAGAAGAGGCATCGTATACTCCATAAAGTATATATATATATATATATATATATATATATATATATATATATATATATATATATATATATATATATATATATATATATATATATATATTCGCGCGTCGAGATAATCAATCTAGCTATGTCCATTTATCTATTTGTCTGTCCGTCTGACTGTCCATCTGTCAGTACTTTTCTCTTCCCATTATTCCGTCAATATTTTATTTCATAATATTTTATAACCTGAAGCAACTTAAGTTCAAAAATGACTGCGATATATCCAAAGGTACAAAGTTAAAAATACATACAAAATAACTTTGCATTTATTTTGTTGTATCGAACATGTTTCAAGCAACTTAGTTACGTAGCGACGTAGTTCCACCTGCTCCCATTACCGCTATATTTGGTCCTCTATAATTGGTCGCAGCCTTGATAGTAGCAGTTCTTCAAAGATTTTAGACAGTATTGACAGCAAGCTAATGGGTTTATACGAAGATGCTGAGTTTGATGGTTGCCCAGGTTTTGGAATAGGTATGATTTGCGCTAAGGAAGTATTCACAATGAACCAATGCATTGAACATTTGAGTTATTGCCTTGTAACCACAGTACGGTAGTTCTTCTAAAACGTTGGGTGATAATTTCATATCTGTTGGGTTTGCGATGATCCATTTAACTTTGTTTTTACTGAAATTTTTTAAACTTGGTAGAGATATTCAATATATGTACATAGTTTCCAAGTTTTTCATCTTCCAGTAAGTTTTTGCTTGGGAACGTGTTAAATACCACTCAAAGATGTTCAGCAAATGAATTCCCTTTATATGCTGAAATATCACTGTCAACTGGGCTCCAGTTGGTTTTATCTGCCAACTTTGTTAAGCAGTTTTTCAGTGCTGGGCACCAACCAAGTGCAGCATAACTTAAAACCTTGAATGGTGAAAGGCATATTTTTGGTCTAAACTGGTTGAGGTTAGGACCACTTTTTGGAGCCCACCTGTCGAGTCAGTTCAATGCTCCCTCGATGACATTGCTCATCACATCGAAAAACGGTCCTGAACGGACCATCATCAAGATATCAGCCGCTTTGGCGACGACCTTAACACATCCTTCTTTAATATTTTACAATATAAAATATGGTTTTGGTTTTGGTTTAGTTATTTTAATTCCATTCGACGAGCTATTATTTGCAAAATCAGGTCATCAGCTTTAATTTTACTTAAACGATTTTTTTTTTTACAATAGATCGTGTCTTTTATTGTCATCGGCTCGACACGTGCATGAGCAATACGTACTAGTCAAGGCGTCCGTAGAAAAATA
>JAWNNQ010001473.1:0-35073 GCA_035044765.1 Leucophenga montana | reverse complement strand
GTATATATATATATATATATATATATATATATATATATATATATATATATATATATATATATATATATATTCTCTCTCTCTCTCTCTCTCTCTCTCTCTCTCTCTCTCTCGCTCGCTCTCTCGCTCGCTCTCTCTCTCTCTCTCTCTCTCTCTATATATATATATATATATATATATATATATATATATATATATATATATATATATATATATATATATATATATATATAAATGGAAGTATATATGTATGTATGTGAATATGTATATTCCCTATAGACTCCGAAACCGCTTAACCAATTTTGATCAAATTTTGTGGCAATATTCAGAATAATCATGTGAGTGATCCTGTGAAGTTTCGTGGCGAATATATATATATATATATATATATATATATATACGCGACAATGCTGCCTGTCACATACATATATTCGCACAAACTTATTATTCGCTTGTCGCTAAGCGTGCAATAAACTAAAATGTGATAAGCGACATCAAGACGTCAATAACAATAAGCTGCTTTCTCTCTACTTTTCCTTGGCGTTACCGGCTTCAAACACAATGACAACAACAGCAGCAGCAGCCACAAGTACAACAACAACAAGAACATATGTGACGATAGAGTAGTGTGAACGCACGAACCATAGCACAAAGAGGAGACGAAGGATAGGGAAACTATATAGAAATGTGTTTTCTCTTTTTCTCTCGCAGCATACATTTGTAGATTTCTTTTTCGTTTCACTTTTCGTTTCAAAAAATCCAATTCACACCGTGCCATAAGAAGTTTCACTTTATGACACAAAACTAAAAAAATGTGAAAAATTATTAATTCTAATGTAAATTGCTTGTTTTCTATAAGATTTAGCAAAAGTTTTGATTTTACCCACATTTGACCTCGAATTAAAAAATTGTCACACACTCACTCTTCCATACATAATTTTGAGGTGTTTCAAAGAAATCACTTATTTCAACGTAAATAAAACAAAAGCAACAAATATAAACTAATTTCGTCATAAAGTAGTATAGAGAACTTAATCACAAAATAAAAAATATACTCAAGATTATTTTCAAAGAAAATCAACACCTGTTTATTTCAATAAAAACCTATTTGTATACTTTGCCACGAATAGTATTACCAAATGGATGACTTACCCAAGTTAAATACGTGTACCAAAATCCCAAAACTGACACTATCAAAAGAAAAAAAAAACTATCTGCCATAATCAATCATCTCAATAAATCGGATGAACACACACACACACGCAACTAAACTTTAACCAACAGTCAACAGAAAACAGTCCACAAGTTACATATAGACCTAGCAATACTGAGCGAACCACACAGCGTGAGAGGCAGTATATGCTAGGGCTGCTGACGCAAATGGCAAAGCTGCTCTGTTGATGTGTGGAGAGCCAAAGTGCTAAGCTTATACATATATAGTTGACGAGCTAGTTCAAGATGCTAGAGGGCATCAACAAATCATTATTGCTGGTGACTTCAACGCTTGGGCAATAGAATGGGGCTGCCCGTCAACAAATGCTAAAGGTAGAGTGCTCCTGGAGGCGTTTGCAACTTTGAGCATAGCGCTTCTCAATACGGATACACAACACACATTCAGTAGAGCAGGTATGGGTCCATTGTTGACTTATCGCATTGTAGTAACTCATTATACAACGAGTCAACATGGTGCGTAAGCGAACACTATACGGCGAGTGACCACCAAGCTATACTATGTAGTATAGGAAGACGCGACCTGCCAGTAAGACAAACTCCCCAAGTTAGTCGGAACTTATAAACCCGAATCGCTTGAGCCAATGGCCTTAGCGAAGACTCTGAGCCATCTTAATGCTGCAGGTAATGCAAATAACGCTGCCGAGCAAATGATGTCCCAGCTGGAGCGGGCCTGCGAGGCCAGTATGGCCCACCAGGGAATCTACAGACAACACCATAAGCCTGTGTACTGGTGGAATAGTTACGATCGCTGAAGCAAGAAGAAGGTGTCTGCAAGCCAGAAGGCGGTACCAGAGGGCTAGGGGTAAAAATAACTTTGCCTACCTCCAGAGCCAATATGCTGAAGCACGCACATCGCTTAAGAGGGCAATTCGTGAAAGCAAGAGGAAATGCTTTCTAAACTTGTGTGGCACGGCTGACAGTGACCCTTGGGGCAAAGCATACAAAGTGGTAATGAATAGGCTAGGTGCTTTCAAACCAGCAATTCCAAAAGACACACGCCAGCTCAAGCGAATAGTAAGGACCCTATTCCCTCAACAACGACCCACCGAATATTTAGAGGAATGGCTACCTAATGCAGCAGATACAATACCTCAAGTCACACTAGAGGAGGTGTTAACTACGGCGAATAGCCTTAAAGATAACAAAGCGCCAGGCAACGTCGCTATTCCCAACAAAGCTTTAAAGTTGGCTGTAAATATCCATCCTTGGATTTTTGTGGAGCTATACCAAAAATGCTTTGCAGAAGGCATATTCCCAGAAAGATCAAAAAAGCAAAACCTAGTGGTGATTCCAAAGCCAAAAAAGCCACCTGAGGAACCATCGTCATATAGACCGATATGCCTGTTAGACACAGCAGGCAGTTTGCTCGAGAAACTGATATACTCTAGGATTGAAGCAGCGTTAAGGGAAGCAGGTGATCTGTCAAACCAACAGTATGGCTTCAGGAAAGCGAGATCGACCGTAGATGCTATAAGAAGTGTTACAGAAATCGCAGATAAAGCAATCGAAGGCACCCAATGGAAATGCGGTGATAAGCAATATTGCATTGTAGTAACCAAAGTTGTTAAATATGCATCCAACACTGCAAACTGGCGTTCAATAGTGGATTCACTGGCCAACTTTGGTGTACCAGCTTACCTAATGGCGATTGTTAAAAGCTACTTGAGTAATAGTACTCTGCTCTACGCGGCCGTAAAAAGTGGAATCAGCCAATATAAGGGTCGGAAACGCTACCTCGGTATATGCGACAAAGAGCATAAAAAGGCGGCCGAGATTGGAAGAACCCTATCCCGCATTATGTTGAACACTAGAGGACCGAAGCAAGGGCGGTGGTTGCTACTACAAAACGTGGTCTCATCGGTGATGCTGTATGGAGCACCAATATGGGCGCAAGTACTCCAAATACGAAGCTATACACGCGGCCTCAGTGCAAATACTCAGTGGTCACGGATGTTTTCGAAGCTACTTACACAGGTTTCACCACGCAAATGAAGCTGAATGCACGTGGTGCGGTCAAGGGGTGGAGGAAAGCGCTGAACATAATATGTTCCAATGCCCAAGATTCGAAACAGAGAGGCGGCTGCTTGAACAGGAAGCTGGCTGTCCCCTGAACGTGGGCAACCTCGCTAGAGAAATAGGTATATTTGTTTATTTTTTTATTTCCCAAATTACATCTGGCGATTTCAACACCAAAATTGGGAAGGAAGGAATCTTTGGGCCAACAGTCCGAAAATTTTGCCTTTACGAAGCTTTCTCCAGCAATGGAGCACCAGATTTCCACACCGAGACATACACAAGGCAGCTTGGCTCAGTCCCGATCAAAAGACACGCAACCAAATTGATCATGTTGTGATCGACGGAAGGCACTCATCTAGCGTGCTGGACGTGCGAACGTTACGAGGTCCCAAAATCGACTCGGACCACCACCTTGTGGCAGCTAAGGTACACACCAGGCTCAGCGAAATCTAGACGTCGGTAAGCTGCAATCACAACAGACCGCAGAAGTCTTTTCAGCCAGACTCTCCCAACTGTTCCGGGAGTCCTCTCCGCAAACCCACAGCTCACTTTTATCCATTTGTATGAAAAAAAGTCAAAATCAACTTGAAATTCGATATGATGGCATCTAATAGATGGTCGCTTCATACACAGTTTTGGGGTAGTCCGCATTTGGGGTCCACCAAAGAAGAGATTGTTACAGCTATAAATGTAGCTCTGGGCGACGCAGCCGACTACAATGAGTGCTGTATTCGATACATACGGCCCGCTTATGTAGGGACACAGATCAGACTCTGCAGAGTGCGAGTAAGAATAATGAATACTTGTTGCTATAAATGCTCCAGCTTGGTCATGTGGCGCGGTCATGTAGAAGCAAAGTGGACCGAAGCATCTGCTGTCTAAAATGCGGAGAGGCAGGCCACAAAGCGAGTGGTGACGATGCACCCGAAGGATTTATGGTCAATCAAATAACGGAGAGAATATCGGACATCAAGCAGGAACTCGAAAATCCCCGATGGGCATTAATGATGGGTGTTCAGAGGAATCAAAAATTAAATTCCTCCTGTTGATCCTGAACCACTGCGATCAATCCATTGCTCAATCGATTTACGAGCACAAGGTAGATGTGGCTATTAGAAGCCAACCCGCACATCATTGAACCAACTGCATCTTGGTGCAAGTACTCGACAGGAAATGCGTAACTTATGGATTTACAGTGGTTATCTGGCCCCCAGTTTTAGTCTTGATAACAGTGGTCATTGCTGGTGATTTCCAACGCGTGGGCAGTGGATTGGGGCTGTCAGTTGACGAACGCGGCACTCGAAGGACTAGCCACCCTGGAAATCGCATCCTGGCGAACACCGGCTCAACCCACACTTTCTCACGAGGCGGAGCTGGTTCCATTATAGATCTTACCTTCGTAAGCGAGCACTACACTGGTAGCGACCATCAGGCGATCCTGTGCACTACGCATGTACACCCCGAGCGCATAAGCCCCACGTCTTACTTTAAACCAAGGAGGATATAGAGTTGAAACATTCAACCCTGTCGTCTTCCAAAGAACACTGCAGATGACAAACTGTAACGGAAACGCAGAAGCGATGGCGGATAGAGTGATGGCCTCAATCCAAGTGGCGTGCACTGCCAGTATGCACTCGTGTTGATCCATACATAACCTCATCATGTCTACTTTATGTTTCAATAAAAGTTTCATAAATTTAAAAAAAACAACAGTTGTTTATTTAAAAGTAAATATCCGGCGCAAATCCTGAGACACCATTTATTTAGAGCACAGAGTGGCGAAAATAGCGCAGTTCCTCGATTGGTGATTCCATTTAGAATGCCAACTAGGGCAGTTCTCGCTGACTGGCAAATTAAACTAGAAAGTTGCCACTTAGGGCTATATACAGTTCTTAATACAATTCATTAAACTGACGATCTAATTAGGTAAAAAGTTATACACTTCATTCAGTCACCCTACAATTCAATACAACAAAAAATATGAAATTTCAGGCTGCACAATATGAAACCCAAAAAATAATTAAAATAGTTATTAATCTAGCTCTTAGACATCGCGCCCGCCTCTCGCTGGTGCAAACCTAAGCTTCCGCAGCTATCACGTCGAGAACCCGGATTGCTTGGCTCCACTGTGCGGCAGCTGTCGAGTTGCATGGGCCTGTGTGTCCGCTGAACGATCTCAGTATCGGCGCACTCTTCAGAAGAGCGCGATCGTTCTGATGCTGCTGCTGCCGGTGATGCTGATGTCTTCGCTGATGTTGCGATGATGCACTTTTTTCTGGCCTTTGAAGACGCTGCGGTGGGCCTTCCGATTGCTTCCCGGCCGATACCCGCGGTTGTGGCTCGCCGCAGCCGGCAAGTCAACACCATATCGGGTCCATGGCACATCTGCCCGTATTGGGAACATTCGCTCGAGTAACAAGCGGGCGCTTGTGGGGTTCGTAAGACGCTGGTACCTGTGGGCAGGCAGAAGGTCCTCTTTAGCATGACCACCAAAAAGTCATCCTTTTCCAAATAGCACTGAGGGTTCTGCCATTTATAGCCATTTATGCAAATACTCTCGCTTCTATCGCTGGTTGAACTGGTGATGCAAAGCTTTTACTTTATCCCATCGGTTGATGAGTGAGATGTCCTGTTTATCTGGCTCAGGAACAGTTATCATGGGCAGTCCTCTCAAGAAATCACTTGGATTTAGGGAAAGCATTTGAGTAGGATCATCACTCATAGGAGACAGAGGACGAGAATTAAGCACTGCTTCGATGCGAGCAGGTAAAGTGGAAAACTCTTCGAATGAGAATTTATGAGAACTAGTCACTTTTTTGAAGAGAATATTAACACTCTTCACTGCGGCTTCCCACAGACCACCCATATCAGGAGCTGAAGGAGGTATGAAACACCACTCAAATCCGTGCGTGCCATACTCCTTTTGGAGAACATTGCTTTTCTGGGGAACCCACGACGACTGTCAAAACGAAAAAATGAAACATGAAATGCTTCAGTGGAAATATCACTGACTACTTCCAAGTGCACTGCCTTCGTAGAAAAGCATACAAAGACAGAGGCATAGCAATTTATTATGAAGCTACGTTTGAGTGATCTGGCCTTTAGTAGAATAGGTCCAGCAAAATCCACGCCTGTGTAGGTAAATAGTGGCGAATAAGTTGTACGTTCAGAGGGTAACGCAGCCATGATTTGTGAGCCCATCTTTTGTCGGTGTAAGGTACACATCTTGCACCTCGATATACAAGCCTTAATCTTATTTTTGAGATTCGGCATGAATATTTCTTGACGCACGGCGTTGAGTAAAAGCTGATTTTCTGCATTTATTAGTGTCAAAACAGACTTTTGGGGTGGATAATAACCGGGTGGCGAACATTGTAACTTAGAGCTGAGTTGGCAAGTTTACCGTTTGCACACAGAGTTATAATTATTAAATTACAAATTTAACAACAATAGTACAACAGTACTTTTTTCCGACTTTTGTTTTGTTTTGTCTTTTTTTTATTTTATTTTTGGAGTTCACGAGATAGGTCTATTTTATTCAATTTGGTTACGTTGAATTCAGTGGTAATAACGGTTTTTACTAGGTTAGCGGATGTCTCCAAACCGTGTTTCCCGTCCTATATCTCAGAAACTGACACTATCTCCTCAGAGTAGAACCGGACTTTGGCTGCTCGAATAATGAACCATTTAACCATTTTGCTGTTTTTAATTCATTATAAGAGAGGGAGGGCTCCGTTGGAGTAGCCCTTTTCAAAGCACGTTGAGAGAACCGGATAACATAGTCGATCTCTCTAAGAGCTCGCGGGTACTCAAGACGTATGGACGTATGGAGCACAGCTACGTTTCGAGCTTCGGGTGCACTCTTAACTGTTGTCTGAGTTGAAGGCCATTGATCCGGGGTATTGAAGAGCCAAGCTGGTCCGTTCCACCAAATCCGGTTGGACTGAAGCTCTTGGGCCGAGCAGCTCCGGGTTCCGAAATCAGCTGGATTATTCCTTGAGCACACATGTCTCCATGGATAATTGGCGACATTGGAAAGCCATAAGAGAACTATGTGTGAATCCGACCATAGAAAAGTCTTAGGTTTAGTGAGTTGAGGCTTAGCCAGAACATATTTAAACAGTGTTGAGGAAAGAACAGCACCACATAATTCCAATCGTGGTAAACTAATCGTGTGCAAAGGAGCGACTTTACTTTTTGCCCCTAGCAATCTGATTGCCACCTGGCCGGAACAGAACCCATGAATCTTCATCTGCAATTATGGGTGTAAGCCAGCCCTCGGGATCGAACTGAGATGAAACATACGACAAAATCTGACATTTCGAAATGGAGACAGTATGAGATCGAATACGAAAAAGTGTCCGTGTGAGCATTCCAGCTTAGGCCTAAGGTTTTCCAGTTGTGCTAAAATCTGGAAGTTTGAGAAAATTCGAACCATACAAATCTTCCGAGGACACCTCAGCTAGCAAATCGGAGTGGTTGCTCAGTGCCCCTAGGGTGTCTATTAAGGAAATCTTGCCTTGCCAGAGAGCACATCATCCACGTAAGTTTCATTCTTGAGAATGATTGAAGCTCGGGAATGCGTCGCTTCACATTCTTGAGACAACTGGTGAAGAGGTCTAATGGCGAGGTACGGAGCACAGTTCAGTCCAAATGTAACTGTGCGGCGCGCGTAATCATTAATGTTGGCCTCTGGAGTTGGCTAAAAAAGTATGCGCTGAAATGGGCGGTCCTCGGGATGTACCAGAATTTGTCGGTACATTTTCTCAATGTCCCCAGTAAATACAAATTTGTAAAACTGCCAATTGAGAAGAATGCTAAGTAGATCGCTTTGTAGCGTGGGACCTGTATTCAAAACGTCATTGAGACTTGCCGTTTAGAGTAAGCTTAGATGCATTATATACAACCCTGACTTTGGTAGATTTACTCTGAGGTCATAAAACGGTGTGATGCGGTAAATAATATGAGAAAAACCAGCCTTCTTCGGAGATTTCTTTACGAGTCGTTTCGGTCAAATGCCCAAGAGAGATATACTCCCGCAACACGGCATTATACTGAGCCTCTAAATCAGGCTTCTTTGAAAGAATAGTCTGCATCCGACGATATTGAGCCAATGCCGCTGACCGAGATGAACCTAGCGAGAGGTTTTTTGAAAACTCGTACCGAAATGGGAGTCGCACAGTAAATCTGCCATCCGACTGGCGATATGTGGTTTCCGCATAAACTTGTTCGCAGTATGCATCTATCTTTTTTTAAAACTACTGCTTCAACCGTGATATGTATATCTTTGTCGAGTCGGTAGAGACAATATTTTTTGTACTTTTGTTGAGATAAAGGTTCTCTGAGACCCTTGGTCAACTAGAGCACGAAGGGTAAAAACTTCTCCACATTGAAGAACGGGAACAATAGCAGTAGGGAGTAGGGAGTACTACCGATCGGTTACTTGCTGCATGAAGGGCACACGTTGGTGAGTAGTCATCTTCACGGATGACTCTTGTGCGGTAGGGTACCTAGGATCTGATAACTGCTCGTCGGCCTGAGCCGTCAACACTTCTGCTCGAGATGTAGGCGTCTGTGGGTCTCTTAAGTTGGAGTTCTGCGACCCATAATGTAACAAAGTGTGATGTCGGTTTTGACATCACACTACATTTTTTTATTTGGTGATAAGATCCGAGACAGTTCAGGCACATTTTCTCTTTTCTAACAAAATTTGATCGAGCTATAGGGGTCAATGCGAGAAAACCAGGACAATCTTTGAGTAGGTGATTTTTTTTACAGTAATGACACTTGCTACTTGTGTTATCACTAGCGTGCCATGAGCTTTGCGAGTTATTGCGCCATTGAGGTTTTTGGGGTTGTTTGGGATTTCTTACTCCCGGCACTCTTTCTATCCGATAAGTGAGAAAGTTGTTCATTTGTGACCACTTAGCCAACTCCTTTCGAGAATCAAGCGACTGTTCCCAAAGAGCGAGATTTTCTTCGGGTAATTTGATGGAACACAAATAGATTAGAATCGTATCACAGTCGCTAGTAGGAACTCCGTGGGCGTTGAGCACAGCAAGACTCAGTGACCGTGAACTGTATCTTATTGAGAGCTTAAAATGTTTCATTCTGAGCTTGTGGGATATTAAATAATTTTTTGAGCTGAATTTCGACCATTAAACGCTTATTTTCATAACGAGATCGAAGGGCTTCCCAGGATAGAGAAAAGTTGTCATAGCATAAAGAAAAACGTTTTATTGCCCCGAGATTTATTACAGAGATGATACAGTTTTTGTACTGGTGTTAGGTAAGGGTGGCTGCCGTAAATGGCTATAAACACAAATCTTATGATAAATTTTATAGAAAACATGCTTTTTTACATTAGAATTAAAAATGTTTCATATTTTTCAGACGTTTTGTGTCATTTTTAATGCAAATTCATATAATAAAATGAAATACCTTAATAGAAAACAGCACTAGCAGAACACTGTACGGATCTAAATCATTCGCCAAGATTTGACGACGTACGTGTATTACAAACAAAACGTGTATTACTACAACAAACGCTTCACGATTGAGATGCTGCATATAATCAACACACCAGCACACAAACGGTTGAACTACAAACCGGACACCGAAAATTGCGCGCATATATACCGACACCTGCTCAATAAGAACTAAGTAGACTAGCTTTAGTTCAAAACTCCACAGCTGACTAATAGGACGTGTGTCATTTTATTGTTGTTGTGTAATTGTGAGTAGGGATTTATTGTAAATGTTAATAATTGCCATTAGTTTATACGAAATTTTTTTATATTGTTTTATGTTGACAGACACCCTGAAAATGACACTCCATGGTTGAAATATATTGGTGAACATAAATTGTGTTTTGGATTGGAGCCTGCTAAACTACATGATACTTTCTTTTCTTAATATTTAACCTTTCTTCTACATGTGTTAGCAAGCTAGCTGCTTCAAGTTCCTCATCATCAGAAACTAGTAGACTATATTTTCTTTTCTTCAGTCTGTTTTTTCATGCATCATACTAGCTGCTTCAATTTCCTCATCATCAGTTTCCATATGAAACTGATCTTCAATGCTTAATCTTAAGGATTTGTGCCCATAAGCGTATGTATTATACATTTTATCTGGTAATAATACACGCTTATCGTCACTATTACTTAAAACTACTTTGCTTATTTCCTCAGTATACTTGTATAACTTGTGCAATCTAGACCTAAAAACAGACATCTTATCTTCAATTTTTACATTATTTTCTAAACAATTTTTATAGCTTTCTATTCTTAGCTTATCTAATGCATTAGCTTTAACGCCTTTGGCCTTTTTGGTTTCTTTATCGCCTTCTACGCAGAACAAGTACATTTTTGACCATAGACCTACAAATTCACGCATGAGCCTACCATGATTTTCATCCTTCATCATGCCCAAGGAATTAGGATTACTGCTTTCATAATTGAATTTCTGTAATCGTTAAATCGAATATTCCGATGTATCAAACCTTGAGCGTAATTCATAACTAAATTACTGCCATATTTTTGCTTCATATAGATGTAGTAAAATTCATAAATTTTATGCTTTGAGAATTGTAATACAGCTGCTCCCACAATAATAGGTTTGACGTATAAGATATGTAAGCGTTTCATTTGAATCGCATAGCTATATTCTGCAAACTGAGAACAACTATGAAAATTGGGTTTTGCTATTAGTGCTCTAAATGATTGCACCTCTGCGTTTCCCATGCTGTGACTATTTCCACATCTTTCCTCTTACTGTTTTCCCGTATACTGCATTATTCATTAATTTGAAGAAATTTTTCTCAATTGAGTTTTTCGCATTCTTGATGTTCTCAGTATTTAAATAAATACAGCGTTTAAGCCATTGAGATTGTTTAAATTGGAGAATATGTAGTGGCGCTTGTCGCTCGGTAATTATGCTAGATAATTATTCAAAAAAAAAAAATATATATATATATAATATTTTATCTTTCGACCATTCTACGTGAATTTCCCTAATTTTTTTTTTAAATATACCTAGCGCGCCAAACTATTCACTAACTGTTATTTATTATTAACACTGATTACTGTCATTTTTAACACTTACAAATCTGTCAACGATGACACCAAATCGACACTTCCGACAAACTCCTCGTGACCCGAGGCCTAGCGCAACTTTTAAAGTCATGACTACGATCTTTTTCAATTCGATCGTCACCCAGGCCACACCGTCTATGGAACAAACAGAAAAAAAGTAAGAAAATAGAGGGAAAAATTACATATAACTTAAAATAACTATAGAGGAAAGATCCAGAAAATATAAAACATCATAGTCTGGATTTTATTTATTCAAGCACTTTATTTGAGCATTGGTGAGCAGCAGGTATTTTTAATCAATATTTAATGTAATTATTAACTTCTTTTCAATTTTCTATGTAAATGGATGAGAAAAGATTTAAATGGAAAAGAAAGATAACTCACAAATTTTCTTCATTTTAGTTATCTGTGTTAGAACGCATATCGCATAAGGTTGTGCGCAGAATTTTTAAATTAAATTATTTGCAATTAAATTGCGTTTGCAAACAAACAATTGCAGAGGCGGCGGTATTTTTTTTTTTTACTATGGCGCCTAGTCCTACACCGGGTAAATATCCAACAACAATCCCCTTTATGTAACGAGTTCAATTATATTTGCATTTATTTTCGCTCTCACAGATTAGGCGCTTTTGTATTATTATTACAAAATCGACATATTCTCGAGATGGTTTTAAAACATTAAAGTGGCCGAAAACGGTGTAAAAATTCAACAAAACAGCATTAGAATACTCAAAAAAAAAAAAAAATGAAGCTCAAAAATAAAAAAATTACAAATAAAACATTCTAACACCATGCAAACCATATAAATAAAAAAAAAATACTCATAAACGTGACAAAAATCATAAAATATGTTAAGCAACCAAAAATTTACTTATTTAAGTTTTTTCCCCTTAACTATGTGAAAAGTGGCACTACAATCTTTTTTTTCTATATTGGCGTAAAATCATTTATTTTGCTTTAAAACTTTAGTGTCTAATGCCAAAACACTAGTAATTAATTTCTTTCTACAATCATACAATTTGCATAAAAAAATTATATATGTATACATAACTTATATTATATATGTATATATGAATAAGTGAAGAAAGACTGCGAAGAAAATTTCAATAATATTTTTTTTTATAATACCCTATACCTTACATATTTAGAAAAAAAAAACTAACTCCTGTGAAAGTTTTAATTTAAAATTCGTGGGAAAAAAAAAATTAATATTATTCTAAAATTTTGTGCATAAAAAAAAACCATAAAAATTAAAGAAAAAAAAACAATGACAATTAATGTTGGTCTATTGAAAACAAAGAAGAAGAAAAAAAAACAACAAAATTATTGATCTCGAAGAGAATAGATTTTACATGTTCTCGTCAACACAGCAATGCAACGCAGCACATGAAAAGCTTTTCATCGTGGGAGCAGCAATTACTAAAACCAGAGTGAGTGCATATAACTACCTTTATTAATTGTTGTAAGAGAGCAATTACAAGGGTTTTGTTGAATTTCGGTTAAACGGTTTTTTTTTTTGTATGCTCGCGTCTAAATGTAGTCACAGTTACTTTATACTCAATATCCCCTACATCGTTGCTTGGAAGGGCATATTCGGCATTTAATAAGTTTTGCCCATATATACTTATTTTATTTTGTAATTCATTTTTTTTTTTTTTGAATCGGTGACTTGAAGTTTATTTGATGAAATATTTTTTTTAAATGCGCGAATAAATAACAATTAATTTCTTCTTTGATTTTGTTTTTGTGTATCGAAATGAAAGTTGATTATTGAAAACTCAAAACATGCACTTCATTTAACTTAGCATTTTAACCTTATTTATTGCCAATTTTTCGGATATAATAAACATTTAAAGTGCTTATAGTATTTTTACATTTACCTGAACTAATCTTTAAATGAATTATTATTTTTATTTTCTATCGCATTCATGATAGTAGCTACATATTTTTTTTTAATTTTTCTATTAAGTTTTTTTTTGTTTTAAATATATTTTATTTCTTAGTTATCATTTTTATTATATAAAAAAAAAATATTTTTTTTGTTTTGTTTAGTATAGTTTATTTAATTAGCGTCATTAGCTTCTAAATAAAATGAAAAATGCAACTGAAATTTAATGTTATCTCCTATTAATTATAATGGCATTTTAGTTTATCTTAAGATTTCGCACGAATATAAAGCAATGGAAATGTAGACAACGTTTTCTTTGGGATCATTGGCAAACATAAAAATTTTGGATTAATCAATGATCATGGCAGGGTGGTCTAGGTTGGCACAAAAACACCAGTGTCCAACCATAAGCAGCTGTAGTTCAACTCAACTCCACAAAATATATTGAGTCCTATTTCTTTCTTTTCTCCTCTTGTCTTCCCATCTTTCAATGCACGCACCCTTAAAATTATATATACTGTGTAGTCTTGGTAATAGTATGCTGAGCGAAATTCTATTTTTTTCTGACCCACGCCCCTAAGCCGACGAGTCAGCAGCTGGATCTGTTGCGTGCTCGCTCACTCTACTCCAACGCCTATCAAATCAGCTAAGTCGTTGTATGCTACAGTATAATAATATAATTTTTGGCGCCCAACGTGGGGCCCGACAACGTAGGACCACCAACGTATACTAGAGAAAGCGTTCAGATATAGTTATGACTTTACCTAGTAAGCCATAGTCATGTGTGGAGAGTCCGAAACGATAATTCGTGTTGTTGATATCCCATCCTGAAGAACAATAATTTGCTCTTTATTACCATCAAACAAATTCTTAATTTCTTCAATTTTATTTTGATACTATTTCTATTTTCTGGATTTTAGCTTATTAGAAATGTTTCTGACTGCTAACCGAAATAAAAGCGTATCAAGCCTCTTTACTTTTAATCATCTTTTCTTGGTTAGTTCGCATCTTGCTGGAATTGCAGCTATCTTGGTCAAACGATAAAAGCTGACCGCTAATGTCGAAGATAATCCCTCCTAAATACTATTGTTTTAATAACTTTAACAATACAATGTGTGCTGGAAATGCAGATATTTGTGGAAAACTTTTCTAGAATCTGACTGCTATGTTAGTATTGTTTAGTCATTTTAACCCTAATTAGGTAGTGTTGATTTAGTTTGGAGTATAGCTAATTTTTACGATGGTGGGTTAGGTAACCAACTGCATTCAACATACTAAAATCTTTTCTATATCTTTGTATCCTTCATTATCAACTCGTATGTTATGAGGTAAAAAAACTACAAAATTAACATTTTAACACCAAAATACAGCTGAATATTTTAAACGTCTACGCTACCATATGCATATTTTCGTTGCGAAGTTTATTTAGTATTTTTTCTTCATTTTATTTTTGAAATTAATTTTTTTTTATTATTTATCTTCTTTTTTTTTTGATTTGTATTTAGTTTTTTTGAGTTTCTTTAGTTAAACAAATTTTTTTTTTATCATGTCTCTTATAAGGCACAGTACCGAAGATCTTAATATTGATCTAAATGCCATACAATGCAATATTTGTAAAAACATTATTTCGGTACCTACACAGTTACTTCGTGCATCCTGTGGACATGAATTTCATCGAACTTGTATTGGAAAACATATGCGGACCAATAGTAATTGTCCAAGTTGCGCAGTCATTCTTAATGCATCGAATGTATCAAATGTGCCAAGTGAGTCGTCACAAGTTACTCGAGATCAAAATATACCGGTCCGAACCGAGCATGTATATAATACTAGATCTCAAGGCGGTAGAGGTAGAGGTGGTAGATCACCTTATACGCCAAGACAACAATATCCTGTTCTCGTTAATACATATGACGTACCAGGTCCTTCTCAACGAAGTCAATCGGCTTCAGTTGCAACGCATACAAGTCAGAATTCAGACATTCCTGAATTAGCAGCAGCAGTAGTAAACACTGCACAAGCTCAAATCCTTACCGAATTGAGCCAACAACTTTCCCGTATGATCGAAAGCAACGTGAAGTCTGCTTTTGATCGTTTAAACCTTCATAATCTTCCTCAAAGTCACTCCAGTGAAGACAGACAGAGAGCTTCTCAAAGTTCTGAAGCCCGAATGCGAACTCTTCCTGATATTGAACATCAGACTTTAGAACAGCTGTTATGTTTGCCGGCAGAAAACCATGCCAGTATGGCCGAAGCTCCTGCATCGCAAAGTTTACTTTCACACCGACCTGAGTGGGTCTGTCGTCCTGACAAGGTTAGTCATATTATTTCCAATTGGAAAATAAAATTCAATGGAACCAGTGATGGCATGTCAGTTGCAAACTTTATCTATAGGGTTGAAGCATTGACACATCAAACCCTCGGTGGAGATTTTGACCTCTTGTGTTGCTATATAAGCGTCTTGTTTGAATCGAAGGCCAGTGATTGGTTCTGGCGTTATCACAAGACAGTAACAGACGTGCATTGGAAGGAGTTGTGTATTGCGCTACGTAGGCATTATAAAGACTCTCGAACTGATGTAGATTTTCGTGAAATGATTCGAGATCGTAAGCAGAGACCAAACGAAAATTTCGATCATTTTTATGAATCAATTCTTGAGCTAACAGACCGGTTAGTACAACCTCTTCCTGAAAATGTACTAGTAGAAATTCTTAGAAGGAATTTGTTGGCGGACGTACAACATGAAATCCTTAATTTACATATTGCTACAGTGTCACAATTGCGGGACGTTATTAGAAAGCGTGAGTTCTTCCTCACTGACATACGCAAGTTATCACAGTCTTCGCGTTTTGCTCCAAGTAAAAGGCATATATCAGAGATTGAAAATGAATCTGAAGATGTCGGAGTACAGTGCAGTTGTTCAGACGACTTTGATAGCATTGACGCTGTAAACTTGACCTGTTGGAACTGTGGTGGTAATGGTCATAGATTCCAAGAGTGTGTTAAGGAGCCCACTGTGTTTTGTTACGGTTGCGGTACTCCAAACGTTTATAAGCCAACGTGCAGAAAATGCAATGAGCCAAAAAACGTTGTAGCTCGTACACACGGGAAGTGTGTACGCAAACCGAATCCGTCCAAAGCTACAAATACAAACCCAACTCATTAGACTCAAGCTCCGATTCTAATGATAATACAATACCAGATACGAATTTCAATCCTTTTCACAATCGTGTAAACGAAGTAACTAATTTGGTACATTCATTTTCTTCTGTTTTTCTTAAACCATTGCGTTCAGTAGCGCGTATAAAAACTTTTTGGAGACACGTCAGAAATGACAGACGAAAATTTTTGTGTTCAGTTTTCGAGAAACCCAACGATATTCGGCCGTACGCTGAAGTGTCTATTTTTGGTAAAAAAGTTGTCGGATTGCTGGATACGGGAGCATCTGTCAGTTGTGTAGGTGGTAACTTAGCTAATGAATTTTTAGATTGTAAAATTCCATACAAATCTATAAATTCTTCAGTTCGAACCGCAGATGGAAAATCTCAAAGAATCATTGGGAAAATTGAAACAACAGTAGCATTTCGTAGAATAGTAAAACCCTTGATTCTATTCGTTATACGTAGCTTATCCCAAAATCTATATTTAGGTATCGATTTTTGGTCTATTTTTGGCTTACTACCATTGGGACTTAACTCAAGCCTTCCTTCCGTTTCATCTATTCTTGATTCAGATAAACGTGAGTTAAGTCTAGTTCAGCAAAGTCAATTAAATGAAGCAGTAAACTATTTTCCATCGTTTGCTAAATACGACATCGACAAAACATCTTTGCTATCGCATAAAATAGATGTTAAAGATGCCAAACCAATAAAACAACGGCATTTTCCAGTGTCGCCTGCCATCGAAAAACTCATTTACGAAGAAGTTGATCGCATGTTACAACTTGGCGTAATAGAAGAATCGACAAGTGCATGGTCGTCACCTATTGTGTTAGTTCGCAAACCAGGAAAGGTGCGCCTTTGTCTTGACAGCCGTAAGGTAAACGAGGTGACAGTTAAGGATGCATATCCTTTACCCAACATCGATGGTATTTTGAGTCGATTGCCAAAGGCCGAGTACATATGAAGTCTCGATCTTAAAGATGCTTTTTGGCAAATATCCCTCGATAAGGCTTCCAGAGATAAAACAGCTTTTACAGTGCCAGGTCGTCCTCTTTATCACTTCAAAGTAATGCCCTTTGGTTTATGCAATGCGCCTCAGACTATGTCACGTCTAATGGACCGTGTGGTACCTCCTCATCTCAGAACCGAAGTTTTTGTTTATTTGGATGACTTACTGATCATCTCCCCAACATTTGATCGACATTTACTTGTGTTGAGGGAAATTGCGCAGCAGATTAAAAAGTCAGGTTTAACAATTAATGTAGGAAAAAGCAAATTTTGTTTACGAGAAGTGAAATACCTAGGCCATATTGTTGGACAAGGTATTATTAAGACTGATCCTGATAAAGTGTCAGCCATATCAGACTTTCCAATTCCACGGTCAGTGCGTCAGTTACGAAGATTTCTTGGAATGACCGGATGGTATCGCAAATTCATACAAAATTATGCCACTCCACTAACTTATCTCCACTAACTGATCTTTTAAAGGCCAAACGGAAATTTGTTATAGAGAATGAAGCTCTTCATTCGTTTCAGCAACTTAAGCAGTGCTTATGTACTGCACCAGTATTGCATAGTGCAGATTTTTCAAAGCCATTCTACATACATTGCGATGCAAGCAAAACAGGCGTAGGAGCTGTTTTAGTGCAGGTTGATGACAACGATGCTGAGATTCCAATCGCATTCATGTCAAAGAAATTGAATGGTGCACAACGTAACTATTCTGTTACAGAGCAGGAGTGCCTGGCAGCAATCGTTGCAGTAAAAAAATTTCGGCCTTATGTCGAAGGTCATGCCTTTACGATCATGACTGATCATGCATCGCTAAAATGGCTGATGCCACAATGCGACCTCAGTTCCAGACTAGCGCGATGGGCACTGAAATTACAAAGTTTTTCGTTTAAAATCAAACACCGTAAGGGAAGTCAGAACATTGTCCCAGATACCCTTTCTCGTTCATACACTGATGACTTATCTGCTTTAGAGCGAGATAAAGGCTTGTTTGTAGATACAAGTTCACCAGATTTTAAATGTTCTGAGTATCTTAATTTGGCTCAAAGAATAACAGATAATCAGAACAAGTTTCCAGACCTAAGAGTAGTGGATAATCTTATCTATCGTCGAACAGAGCACGCTTCTGGAGAGCAGATTCACGATGATCTTATTTGGAAGCTGTGGATTCCGCAGAGCTTAATAGGTGATGTTTTATACCGATCGCATGTTGAACCACTGGCTTCGCATTGTGGTATAAACAAAACATTAGAGAGAAACAGAGCTCTTTCGAAAAGGGATTTAATGCGAAATTGGCACCCACTTTCATTAAAGCCCGCATAAGGCGGAAGTTAGGAAACTCGTACTACGAAGTAGAAGACTTGAAAGGTAATTTTGTTGGTACTTATCACGCTAAAGATTTAAAACAATAGGTTTTTTTGTTTTGAGCAACAAGCGTGATCAGTTTGTGCGTTTTACACCCCCAAACATGATTTTGGCGGGGGGATTTTGTAGTGGCGCTTGTCGCTCGGTAATTATGCTAGATAATTATTCAAAAAAAAAAAAATATATATATATATAATATTTTATCTTTCGACCATTCTACGTGAATTTCCCTAATTTTTTTTTAAATATACCTAGCGCGCCAAACTATTCACTAACTGTTATTTATTATTAACACTGATTACTGTCATTTTTAACACTTACAAATCTGTCAACGATGACACCAAATCGACACTTCCGACAAACTCCTCGTGACCCGAGGCCTAGCGCAACTTTTAAAGTCATGACTACGATCTTTTTCAATTCGATCGTCACCCAGGCCACACCGTCTATGGAACAAACAGAAAAAAAGTAAGAAAATAGAGGGAAAAATTACATATAACTTAAAATAACTATAGAGGAAAGATCCAGAAAATATAAAACATCATAGTCTGGATTTTATTTATTCAAGCACTTTATTTGAGCATTGGTGAGCAGCAGGTATTTTTAATCAATATTTAATGTAATTATTAACTTCTTTTCAATTTTCTATGTAAATGGATGAGAAAAGATTTAAATGGAAAAGAAAGATAACTCACAAATTTTCTTCATTTTAGTTATCTGTGTTAGAACGCATATCGCATAAGGTTGTGCGCAGAATTTTTAAATTAAATTATTTGCAATTAAATTGCGTTTGCAAACAAACAATTGCAGAGGCGGCGGTATTTTTTTTTTTTTACTATGGCGCCTAGTCCTACACCGGGTAAATATCCAACAACAATCCCCTTTATGTAACGAGTTCAATTATATTTGCATTTATTTTCGCTCTCACAGATTAGGCGCTTTTGTATTATTATTACAAAATCGACATATTCTCGAGATGGTTTTAAAACATTAAAGTGGCCGAAAACGGTGTAAAAATTCAACAAAACAGCATTAGAATACTCAAAAAAAAAAAAAAAATGAAGCTCAAAAATAAAAAAATTACAAATAAAACATTCTAACACCATGCAAACCATATAAATAAAAAAAAAATACTCATAAACGTGACAAAAATCATAAAATATGTTAAGCAACCAAAAATTTACTTATTTAAGTTTTTTCCCCTTAACTATGTGAAAAGTGGCACTACAATCTTTTTTTTCTATATTGGCGTAAAATCATTTATTTTGCTTTAAAACTTTAGTGTCTAATGCCAAAACACTAGTAATTAATTTCTTTCTACAATCATACAATTTGCATAAAAAAATTATATATGTATACATAACTTATATTATATATGTATATATGAATAAGTGAAGAAAGACTGCGAAGAAAATTTCAATAATATTTTTTTTTATAATACCCTATACCTTACATATTTAGAAAAAAAAAACTAACTCCTGTGAAAGTTTTAATTTAAAATTCGTGGGAAAAAAAAAATTAATATTATTCTAAAATTTTGTGCATAAAAAAAAACCATAAAAATTAAAGAAAAAAAAAACAATGACAATTAATGTTGGTCTATTGAAAACAAAGAAGAAGAAAAAAAAACAACAAAATTATTGATCTCGAAGAGAATAGATTTTACATGTTCTCGTCAACACAGCAATGCAACGCAGCACATGAAAAGCTTTTCATCGTGGGAGCAGCAATTACTAAAACCAGAGTGAGTGCATATAACTACCTTTATTAATTGTTGTAAGAGAGCAATTACAAGGGTTTTGTTGAATTTCGGTTAAACGGTTTTTTTTTTGTATGCTCGCGTCTAAATGTAGTCACAGTTACTTTATACTCAATATCCCCTACATCGTTGCTTGGAAGGGCATATTCGGCATTTAATAAGTTTTGCCCATATATACTTATTTTATTTTGTAATTCATTTTTTTTTTTTTTGAATCGGTGACTTGAAGTTTATTTGATGAAATATTTTTTTTAAATGCGCGAATAAATAACAATTAATTTCTTCTTTGATTTTGTTTTTGTGTATCGAAATGAAAGTTGATTATTGAAAACTCAAAACATGCACTTCATTTAACTTAGCATTTTAACCTTATTTATTGCCAATTTTTCGGATATAATAAACATTTAAAGTGCTTATAGTATTTTTACATTTACCTGAACTAATCTTTAAATGAATTATTATTTTTATTTTCTATCGCATTCATGATAGTAGCTACATATTTTTTTTTAATTTTTCTATTAAGTTTTTTTTTGTTTTAAATATATTTTATTTCTTAGTTATCATTTTTATTATATAAAAAAAAAATATTTTTTTTGTTTTGTTTAGTATAGTTTATTTAATTAGCGTCATTAGCTTCTAAATAAAATGAAAAATGCAACTGAAATTTAATGTTATCTCCTATTAATTATAATGGCATTTTAGTTTATCTTAAGATTTCGCACGAATATAAAGCAATGGAAATGTAGACAACGTTTTCTTTGGGATCATTGGCAAACATAAAAATTTTGGATTAATCAATGATCATGGCAGGGTGGTCTAGGTTGGCACAAAAACACCAGTGTCCAACCATAAGCAGCTGTAGTTCAACTCAACTCCACAAAGTATATTGAGTCCTATTTCTTTCTTTTCTCCTCTTGTCTTCCCATCTTTCAATGCACGCACCCTTAAAATTATATATACTGTGTAGTCTTGGTAATAGTATGCTGAGCGAAATTCTATTTTTTTCTGACCCACGCCCCTAAGCCGACGAGTTAGCAGCTGGATCTGTTGCGTGCTCGCTCACTCTACTCCAACGCCTATCAAATCAGCTAAGTCGTTGTATGCTACAAATACGAAGAATTTTCTTCAATTTGAATGCATTTTCCAAGCATTGTTGGAGAACTCTATAATGAATAGTATATTTTTCCTTGTTCGTAAGTTCAGCGATTGATTTTGTGCAGCTAGTTGGAGTGACTTTTTTATTTTTTGGACAGAACGTTAAATCATTATGACCATCGTGAATGCTGTCTGGATACTCTAGATTTACTTCAAACATGTATCCAATTGAGGAATTTGAAACAACTTTAATAATATCAATATTGAAATGCGTCACTTTATCATAGCTCAACCACTTATACCCCCCATAAGGCAAATACTGTGACATGGCCCAACCGTAAAGGTTATTTGCATCTAGATAGACAAGAAACTCCGAAGGCTTAGATGCATCGAAATCAGACAAATATTTGTTATTGGCTTTTGTATACTTTGTACAGCATTGAACTAAGCCTCCACGCACACTTCCTTGAGCAAAATTGTACATATAAATGTCAGTCATTAATTTTATTTCAAATTTTGTGTACTTTAGCATTGTTTCCCAAGATAATACTGGAGCTGTATAATAATGACATGGGTCCAACTCATACATTTTTTACAAATTTGCCTAAAGTTTTCAAAAACATCAGTCAGCAATAATACTAGTTTTCAGATATAATTGCTGCAATGTAGTACATTCAAATGTACTCCACCAACTTTTCGCATGTCCGTAGTCCTCAGCTGAACATTCCTTATTTGTCAGACTATTGAAGAAGATTTCCCGAGGTGGGAGGCTAGTGTCTTCAAGTCGTTCACCTGAATTAAGGTAGGCATAGGGGAAAACACCCTTTCCACAAATCAGATTAAATTGGGTATCATCCAAATAATGTTTCCTGACAATTTTGAAATCAGATTCAACTAAATTTCCATAATTTTACTAAAATGAAAATTAGTTACAAAATATATAAAAAATGGTTCAGATAACAAGAATTTAATTTAGTTAGATACTAGAATTAATATTCAAATGTAATATTTTATATCGTAAATATAATAAATAAATAAAAAAGAAAAAAAAAACACAAATACAAATACAAATACAAATACAAATACAAATACAAATACAAATACAAATACAAATACAAATACAAATACAAATACAAATACAAAAATTTTAGGCGTCGGCAGCAGCAGTTACTGCTGATCCTGTCTTGCAACGTTCGCATATTAACAAAAAAAAAAATCCCTATTAATAATCAAAATAGGACCGCTGATGGCGGTAAAAACGGTAAAACGGTAGAAAAACGGCTTGAAATCAAAAAAATCAAGTTTCACACTTACCAACTGAAAGAAGAGCGATCTTATAAGGTGGTTATTAAAGGGTTACATCACTCCACTATTTATGACTTAAAGCAACACCTCTCGCGCCAGGGTCACGAAGTTAGAAATGCACACAATCCAAAAAGTCGTGCTAATGGGTCGTCACGTCACATGTTCTTCGTAGGTCTAGAGCAAAATCACTATAATAAGGAGGTCTATGATATTACCACTCTTTGCCGTCAGAAGGTGAAAATTGAGCTTGATTGTCTCAAATCTATCACTCAACCAGCTAAGTGTGCTCTTTGTCAAGAGGCGCATACAGCTAATTATAGAGGGTGCGTTGTGTATCAGGAAATGGTCTCCAAGCGTGCTTCCTCTAAACCTAAATCAAGATCGGTTCCTACTTTCGTGTCTTCGTGCCTATAAGCCGAGGCTTTTGCCAAGACAAGCTAACTTGCCGATTTTCCAACAGCGTCTTGAATTTGCAACTCAAAATAAATCATTATTGAATCTTCCAGATTTAAATAGGCCACATTTAACTGCTGAGATCTTGGACTTGGTTAAGTTAAAGCGTAGACTTCGTCGTCCTTTTATGCGAAGCCGTAATGAGCGTGATCATTTGGCATGGAAAAAATCTGCTGCTGAGTCGAAGAAGTTGCTGTATGTAGTACGCAGTGAATTCTTGGATGACATGCTTCGCAATGCTGACCCCAACAAGAACTATGGGTTTAACTTATGAAAAGCGACACGTTGCGTAAAGAGGCAACCTTTGAGACACGTACCTATCAAAGACTTCAACAACTCCTGGTGCCGCACGGATAAAGAGAAAGCTGAGGCATTTGCCGTTGAACTCGAAGGACGCTTTACACCTTTCGATCTAGCTGAATTAGATGATGTGCGAGACACCGCTAATTTTCTGGAAGAGAGCTGCACAAATATGAAGTCCATCAAGCCTATCTCTCCGCAAGAGGTTCGCCTACAGATTAAAATGCTTAAGAAAAAGAAAGCCCCGGGGTATGACGGAATTAATGGCAGAGTGGCAAAGGCGCTTCCTAATAAAGCAATAATGTTTTTGGTACTACTCTTCAATACCATGGTTCGCATCCACCAATTCCCATCTCAATGGAAGTGCGCTGTAATTATAATGATACCGAAACCTGGCAAACCAGAAAACCTTGTTGCGTCTTATAGACCAATTAGTTTACTACCGATTTTCTCAAAAATATTTGAAAGAATTTTTCTTGGTAGAATGTTATCTACTTTGGACGTCCAGAGAGCCATTCCTGATCATCATTTTGGCTTTGGGCATCCTGAACAAGTGCACAGAGTTTTACAACATATTCTTAAGGTCTATGAGAATAAGCAATATAGCTGTGCCGTTTTTCTTGATGTACAGCAATCTTTTGATATAGTCTGGATTGAAGGCCTTCTCTTCAAAAGTAAATCTATTTTGTCTACATCGCAATTCCTTCTTTTGAAGTCGCATTGCTGCTGGTGTACCACAAGGCAGTGTGCTTGTTCCTGTCCTTTATACTTTGTATACTGCTGATATGCTACATATGCTTCTGGCTACACATGCTGACGATGCTGTAAACACGAAGTTTCATCTAACATTCAAAACTATCTTAAAGATTTTCAACGTTGGGCAAATCGCTGGAGTATAAAAGTCAATAGTGAAAAGTTTAGCCACTATACTTTTTCATTGTGGCAAGGGAACTGCCCGCCCGTTTTGCTCAACAATTTAGTAATACCGCATGTTGATCATGTATGCTACTTAGGTTTTAACTTTGAAAGACGTGGCACCTGGCGTAAGTATATTCAAAAAACCGCAGCAGTTTGCTATGCTAAACTCAAAAAGTTAAACTGGTTACTTCGCCCAAGTAGTAAACTCAGCCTAAAAATTAAACTGCTTGTTTACAAATCAATCATTATGCCTACCTAACCGTATACAAGTACTTCAAAACAAGGTCTTGCGTAAAATAACAGATGCTCCTTGGTATATGCGCAATAAAGTTTTACATCCAGATTTGAAAATACCAACAATCATGGAACAGTTGAACTTCCACAACAGCAGATGTAATGATCGACTGGCTTCTCATGTGGCTCTGGTCGTTAATACATGTCGTAGACGGCTCCAAAGATTTCATCCAAATGATATTCAAAATAGGCATTAAGCCTTAATTTTTGTTAGTTACGTTAATGTACATACTCTAAGCTAAATGCCTTAATGACACTTTTTAACATACAAAAAAAAAAAAAATGATTGTGATGAAAACTAATTACAATATTCTAGGTTCAAATGGGCTGCTGCCTTCGCGCTTCGTATTGATTCTATTATTTCGTTTGTTCGTTTTTAATTCGTGCCGGTTGATGTCTGCCTAGCTGTACCCTGGCAAACGTCGTTTTGCCCTTCCCCTCTGCTACAAGCCGAACGATTAGAGCGCTTGTTCAGGCGGAACGTGATGGGCATGGCTCTTTCATATGTGTCGGCGTTCATCGATTTAATAGACGTTATCACGTCAAAAATAAATAAAATTGAAATAGAAATACTAACCGAGGCAAAATGATAATTCTCTTCCTTTTGTAGAAAGAGGAGATTTAGGTGATTTGATGCCAATAGAATCATCTTCTTTTATCGCAAGCATATATTCTGCAAATATTTGAAAATTGCATTTTATAGCTATATGATTGCGTAACTCCTTTTTTAAAACATTTATTATATCAGGTTCAGCTTCCAACAAAAATGTGTTTGGAAGCAAACACCCTTCACTTTTATTCTCATAAGAAAATGACTTTATCCGGTACTTGAAGCCAATTCTTATGAGTTTTAAATTTGCAGACTCATTTGTAGACTCCAGCACAACGTTTTTGTGGGAATTTGAGCGGATGTGGTTTGCCCAGTTTATAGCTGGTACCATCACACTACAGTCTGAACAAGTTTTATAATCTGCAGCAGCAAATGTTAAGGGCTCAATGCTCTTAAAATTATTTGTATCTTGCTCGACATTAGAATGTACATTCATTATATGTCGATTCGAGTATCTCTTTTTCAGTTAAAAGTGAGTGCTTTTGCTTTATATGCCTATTTAAATAACTCTTACTCTTATAATTGGCATTGCATTGGTTATATACCATCATGCTATTTGTTGCATCCATTTTTATTTTGTTTATATTTTTCTTTTTTATTTTATATAGTATTATAATTATTTTTTTTTTATTTAATTGTTTATTTATAAAAACAACAACTATTTTTATTGTTAATTTTTAAAAAGTATTATTAATTAATTTATTTATTTATTGTTGATGCTGTTGTTCTTGTTGGGTAATTTTTATTTGAATAGTAATATTAATTTATTTATTTATTATTGTTGCTGTTGTTGTCGTTATTTTTTATTTTATTTTTTGTTCTTTGTTTTGAATTATCGTACCGCTGTACCTCTGCGCTCGAATTATCATACCGCTGGCCGCCGTACCGCTGTACCTCTGTGCCAGAATCATCAGTTTCTATCTACTGACTCTTTCCAAAGAGATGGAAATTTACATAACTTTATGTATAGATTGTAAATAATTGATAAAGGAAAACAAACACATTGTTTTAGGTTGCCACTGGGAATATTATCAGGGCCAGGTAGGAAAGAGAATTTAATTGATAAGAGACATGTTAATATATTTTGCATGGAGATAGCGAGATTAGATATAAAGTCATATGATGTGATGCTGTAAGGATATGAGAAACTAGGATTAACAGAGCTTAAAGAGGAGAAACTGTTTTGTTTCTATCGGTAGAGCGAACTTTTGATCTTTCCCCAACAACCATTTATGTTTGTTGGTATTTTTGTCTTGGTTGTGTTGACAAACCAATCGTTGTTGTTGTCCATCGGGAGTTGAAGTTGTTCGTCCTGTAATTTTTGGAATTTGTTCTTTTGTTTTTCTTGCGTGGTTGTTGTTATTGTTGCAAACAGACTATGTTCAATAACTTTCGTTCGTCTAACTCGGTGTAAATATTTGTTGGGATCTTATTTAATATTTTATTTTGAGTGAAATATGTATGTATAAATAGTTATTGCATTTGTGATGGTTGCTGGAATATTATTACCATCTAGCTTAAATATTGTTTCTTCACCGGCGGGTGCCAATGAAGCACTTAACTACAGCAGAGGTCGACGGCGTCACTTCTGCTGCACTAGCGACACAAACGGTAGCGTTGCTGGGTTCACACACTGAAAGAAAGAAAAATACAACACAGTATAAATGCTATAGAAGTGGCGCTTCTATATGGACCAAAACTCGATCCAGCCAATGCTTTTTAAGCCAGCTCACAAATATAAGCCCCTAAACCACAACATCACTGGACCACACAGCCGATTTAGTTTTGATATTAAGTTCTCGTTTATTAATATGTGGCTTGTGTCACAGGTCTCACAGAATGAATATTATTACTCGTTAATTCTTAATACGAAAACTAATAAATACGCCCAAATACACAAATTTAGTTGGCGCAATAGTTTTATACCAAAGTACAAAAAAAAAATAAAAATCTAGCTCTGACCAAACTGACAGAGACTCAGTTTAATCTTACGCGCCTTGATTTTCAATGGCAACTGATTCAAGTGCGGACCATTATTTGAATGTACTAAGTGTACTACACTGATATTCAATGAATTTTTTGGAAGTATATTTCTTTTTTGATTTTATCGGAAATATACTCGAAATCAGAATTCCGCAAACACTGAGCCTTAAAATATTGGTCACCATTCTCATTTTCACCTAAACCAGTATTTTGAAAAGAACTTCCACTGGTTGAGCACAACTGATCATCAGTTGAGAGTGCTTGCTGAGCCACAACAACTGGCTTAGCAATATTTACTGCCGAAATAGTAGGGCTATCTTGCTCTCTGTGGTACACTCTCAAATTCTAGTAATTACAAAAATAACAAATACAGAGATCTTAAAATGTTTTTATATGAAAACAACACTATTGGCGAAAAAGATGTGCACATTACTTTGAAATGCTTGTCGCCCAGTTGCACAATGTTGTAGCGATCAAATAAAAAACAAATCAAAGTAGCTCGCTATATCCTGAATATTACAGAATCGTGTGCACTAACACAAACGCCAGTCCACCTACATATGTATATGTATATATCTCTGTGTACACGAAAATATGGCAGAATCGTTAGGTATCTTTGGTTATCTTTGAAAAAATCTCAAACAAATGTATATCAAGACTTTTGCAATTTTTAGTGCCTTTTAAATTCACGTTGCTTACATGCAACCACTTTCCAGATCCTGCTCGAAGGACCAAAATGTTTCTTCATCGGCTGGTGCCAATGAAGCACTTTACTACAGGAGATGTCGACGGCATCACTTCTGCTGCACTAGCGACACAAACGCTAGAGTTGCTAGGTTCACACACTGAAATGAAATCAAAAACACTACACAGTACAAATGCCACAGAAGTCGCAATTCTATACGCACCAAAACTCGATCCAGCAAGTGCTTTGTAAGCCAGCTCACAATTATAATCCACTAATCCACACCATTAAAAGACCACACAGCCGTTTCAGTTATAATGTTAGGTTCTCGTTTATTAAATTGTGGCCTGCGTCACAGGTCGCACCGAATCATTATTATAAATTGGTAATTAATAATACCAAAAACTAACAATGTGCCCAACAACACAAATTTAGTTGGCGTAATAGTTTTATGCCAAAAGCCAAAAAACTAAAAAAAACTTGCTCTGCCCAAACCGACAGAGACTCAACGTGTATGCGAAAAGCAATTACAATTAATTATGCAAAATTCTAATGCAAGCGATCAAAACTAATGTGTGCGAGACAGACTCGACTCGATCTTCATGTTGAAAATGTGGATTCCAAAAACATGATGCAAACTCTAAGAACAAGATGCAAACTCTAAGTGAAGTATACAGAAGATTCGTATTGTAGTATAATGGTGATCGAATGCTTCAGTACTTTGAGAACGGTTTTGTTCGAGCAAAGATTGGAAACTTATGGATGTAAAGTTGTTATCTTGCCCCCAATATTAGCCTTGATAAATTTGGGTCTATAATTGACAACATTGTAGAAGATACAAGACAGCATTACCAGCAATCATTGCTGGTGAATTCAGCTAGCAACTGAGGAGATCGCGCTGGCACACCGGCTCAAACCACACATTCTCACGTAGCGTAACTGGCTAAATAATAGTTCTTACCTTCGTTAGCATGTCCATTTTGAACTAAACAACCTGGATGTTAAGCGAACACTATACTGGTAGCGACCACAGATGACACTCTGCAACGGATATGCCGAAGTGATGGCTGAAGGAGTCATGTCATGCCAGCATGCAACTCAGACAATGCTACAGCGGCCATCACTAAGTAGTCTACTGGTGGAACGAGGATATTGCAGTAGCCCGAAGGCAGTGCTTAAAGGCCCATCAGCAATTTATCAGTAAAGCAGGCTGGTGTCTTACAAGAGATGCAATTTCGGAGCTGACTAAGACACCTTCTACCGCGATTGAGGGCACTCGGTTGAAAAGTGGTACTAAGCAATGTTGTCTAGTGGTACCACTAGATGATCCTTGAAGCTGTTAGTTCCTTCGGAATTCCCAACTACCTTGCGAAAGTCATCGAGAGCTATTTTCATAATTGGGTGCTTTTGTACAGCTCTGATATTGGAGAGAGGAAGTTCAAAATCACCAGGGTAGTTCCTCAAGGCTCTCTCCTATGACCCTCACTATGGAATATTATGTACAACGGGATCCTCAAATTGGATCTCCCCAGTGAGGTCAGAACAATTGGTTTCGCAGACGATATAGCAATTGTGGAGTAGCCAAAACAATCCACGAGGTTGAGAGCTATATTGAGTGATTACGAATAGTCGAGAGTTTATGCATCGCAGCTATATTGAGTGTTTACGAATGGCTAAAAGCAGCTGGGCTACAGCTCACCGCGTACAAGACGGAGGCAGTGCTAATCAGCAGCCGAAAAAAGGTTGAACAAGCGTGTACTCTGATGGGTGATACCAGAATTGTATCTAAGAGAGCCGTCAAGTATCTTACTATTATGCTATATACTCGTCTCTGCCGCAAAGAGCATCTGCTTTATATAAACGAAAATGCTCTGGAAGCATGCAGATCGCTTGCATGAATTTCATAAACACACGACGTCCCAACCAAGACCGCAGACTTCTGCTAAATGGCATAACAAAGTCAATTATGCTGTACAGTGCAGTTATCTGGGCTAATGCTATGAACATAAGGAGTTATCGCAGGGGCCTAGAGTCTGCATACCGATTTGGGGCTATCTGAGTGAGCAGTGCATTTCGCACAGTGTCAAAAGACGCTGCACTGGTTTTATCAGGCATGATCCCTATCGATATTTTAGTTATCGAAGCGAAACTTATTTATGGGAATAGGCAGGAGCTCGGCTCGGAAGTCAGAGAATTCGATATGCAGTCAAAGTTGCATAGCATCGCCAGGTAGCAAACGCTATGGGACAACACAGAGACCGATGGACACACCGTTTTATACGCAATATAAATGAGTGGCTTGGCCAAATGGAGAAGTATACTTCTACTTTACACAGCTATTAGCTGAACAAGATTGCTTTAGAAAGTACCCGCATCAGTTTAAACACGACGACTCCCTTTTGGGTGGACGACAAACTGCATGATGCAGAACATGTCCTGCTCAAATGTGGCAGATTTGATCAACAGGTTCTGGCGGAAGCCATACGCGAGCTTCCCACTGTGGAAAATCTTGTGATGATGACAGCTCTTCGAACCCATGAAAGATATCGAATAATGCAAACAGTTGGCTAATAGTCGGAACCTTCTCTACGGCGCAATGCTCAATGGCGCTACCGTAAGTTATAATACAAATAGATGCATGATAGTACAAAGAAAATAAACAGAATGAGAAAGAGAATATAGGAAAAAATAAAATAAAGATTCAGACATATAGCCAAGTCCCTGCGGTACCAGCGCAAACCATTTCGCAGGGGTGATCTGCTATATGTTTGTTCGCGTCAAGTTAGACGACTGCGTCCGCTAATGTTCCAGCCTCCTCAGCTCCTTTAATGTAATTGCTGAAAAGTTGCTTACTGCATTCCAATTCTCCTCTTTCCTGACCATGTCCCTATAGAGGTTGCCTAGTTCAGGGAACAGCCTGTTTCTTGTGCAATCAGCCGCCTTTCTATTGAAAATATTTAGCAGTGGAACATAATATGTTATACGCAGAAACAAAGCATCGGGCTCATTCCGCATGAGTATATGCTGCGTGCATGTCAACGGACAATAGTAATACATTGAAACTCATTACAATACGCTCAAATGAGCTGCTCCTTCGTGTGGGATATTGATTCGTCTCTTTCGCTTGTTCGCTTTGACTTCGTGCCTGTGTTTATGTCTGCTTCGATCAGAGTATGCACAGTGCGTTCAATATGATGGTATTGAATTTTTTTGTTTGCTCAAGGTTTTGTATGACTCAAGCAACTGTAAACACTCTAGAAGGAAATAAATTTTGTTGTATGCTTATATGAAAATTTCAGTATGCACAGGTGGTCAGTCGGAGAGAGCGTATATTTCACTTTTTGTTGATGCTAACGAATTTATTTTACATTACAAGTCAGGCAAGCAGACATTTATATATATTTATTATCTGTCATAAATCTGCAACAGGCGCCATTGTTCTATGTTTGATGTTTGCACTACATGAAGATACTGTTTCCCGCCCTCTACTGATATTTATACCTGGGTTGCCTTTATATTTTGCTTCTAGTTTGCAGTAATTTCTACATTGGCATAAACTTTTTATAAGCCCCTTACAATAAATAAAAAAAATACTAAAACATGATCAGGCGAAATCAAGACGCCAACAACAAGACAACGTAAGGCGCTTCCGTTAGTTTCATATATACATATTTACAACTGGCTTAGCAATACTTCTGCCGCATCGAACCTTCAAAATTGATACGGCACATAAGAGATACGCTGCAATTATTTGTGTCGTCTGTATTTGAATAGAATTAAAAAAACCATTAAAAAAATTGTAGCTCTATGACTAGCGTTTTGAGCTGCCTGCGCCATATCAATATTTCAGCATCGAAACATATACAAATACATACACTCACACATGTACTCCAACAGTCCATCTTCATATGGGTTCTGTATGAGAGTGGCGACGTTGTTATTGAATTTGAGTTTCAGTAGAGATATTGAGGTATAGTGAGCGAAATTGCGTACACAGCTGAATGATCAGCATCGTAAGCTCCATCCGTACATCCGTATGTTTGAATAATTAGATCTCGTAGACTATAAAAGGTAGAGCGTTCATACTTGGACCTGTAGATTTTCATGATATGTATGCATAAAACTGTTTGGAGGCTACACCCACAATACATAATATGTCCTTATTTTTTATGATTTTGTTTTTTTTTCTTTTTCTTTATATAAAATATATTTGTTTTTTATTTATAAATAAGTAAAATATAAAGTTAATACACTCACTTGAAAAAAAAAATTATTATTTTCATTAATATATGAGCTTATCGTACCATCGCTAACTCAAATAAGCAAAAATTCATAAAAACTATTTCACAACAGTAAAAAAAGCAAAAAAAAAAACGAAAGAGGTGAACCATTTGCACATCGTTAGATTTAGTATTAATCCTAGATTAAAACCTGCTATTAATGAGTAGCCTAAAAGTAAAGCCCAAAAAGTTCTTATAAATTGTTATCTTGAAACTTTTAAACAATGGTGTCTGGGGTGTCTGGGTACAAAAAACCACTCAATGTGTTTCTGCTAACGATCGAGCATTCCGAACACTAGTTATTACCACCCCTTCTCCCTGCCCCACCTCTCCACGTCACCCTTCTTCATGACAATTCGGGTAATAAAAATGTTCATACAAATATGATAAAGTCGCGATTAAAAAATAGGGAATGGGGTATTAGTGTGAAAAATAATTAACGACCTATTCTCATATGTATATATTGTAAACATAAATGTTAGTATGTCGGGTCATATATTGTATTAGGGTTAAACATGAATATTGGATTAGGGTTAATAAAACAGATAAGATGGTAACCGATCGAGAATGATCACAACGGGTAAAGATGGTAACCGATCGACAATGATCAGAACGGGTGTTCTGAATGTTTGCGCTGAGTTTGTTTAAAATTAATTAAATAAATGCATTAATTTAATCTTCATAAATTATAGCCTATGTGTTATTCTGATATATGAACCATATTATTGAAAAGTTCCATTCAGTAGTTTTTGCATGATGGAGTAACAAACACACATCCACACATCCATACAAACTTTCGCGTTTATAATATTAGTAGGATCCGTCAAACTACCGAGGGTGTATCGTTGCAAAACAGCTTCAAAAAATTAGAGCTCAAAAAATTGCCTAAAAGGAAGGCCCAGGTAGTTAGTAATTCTGCACAGAAAAATCAAAGTTCAGACCATGATATATGGATGAAGATTCTAACGAAACTTTGAAACCATGAAAGATTATATGCAGCACTCGATAAGAGATTAGCGATAAGAGATTAGAAGTTTTTAAATACAAAAATGAGTAAACTTCTCAATATTATGATTTGGAACGCAAACGGACTCATGACAAACAGAAACGAGCACGAAATGGTTTTCTAGCTATAAAAAATGTAGACGTGTGTTTGATATCCGAAACGGACTTCACCAATTACACCTACGTAAAACTAAAACATTATAAAGTATATCACACTGTACATCGAAGCAATTGTGCTCATGGTGCTATAATTATAAAAGACTCACTCGTCCACTATGAAGACTTTAGAATATGCAAATGAAATTTAGTCAACAACCATAACCATAGAACATAATACAAAGCTCTGTCCCACTGCAGTATATAGTTCCCCACGTCATCAAATCACAAACAATTAATTTAATAGTCATAAATATTAGAGATTTCCACGACTTCGCGTATGGTAGTGTTTTACCTAATGCCCTGCTTTTTGTGACTTAAGATAGCATCCTGGAAAAAAACGGCCTAACCCGCCATGACCTAGAGCTCAAAGCCTTCTTAAAGGTCAAGTCTATTAACGTAGTTCTTATAGCTGAGACTCATTTTACCTCAAAAAGTTTCATAAAAATTTCCAACTACAATTTTTATGGCACAAACCATCCTGACAATAAGGCACAGGGTGGAACTGTTCTAGTCAAGCAGAATATAAAATGCATAGAAATGGAAAAATTTCAACAAAATAATATCCAAGCCACACAATTTAAGTAGAATACAACCACGGTCCTTTGTTGATATCTTCAATCTACTGCGCCCTGAGATACAATAATTCTAGACAAGAATATTTGGACCTTCTTCAAAAGCTAAGTAGTAGATACATTATCGGTGGCGACTTTAATGCCAAAAACGCTATATGGGGATCAGGACTCACAAATAAGAAAGGCAGAAATTTACTAGACGCCATCAGAGAAAGCAAAGCAAAGTGCTTATCCACTGGAGAACCATCTTATTGGCCGAGTGGTAAAATTGATTTCAACGCTTAGCTATAAGCCAAGCACCCAACAGATCAACGCTTAAATAAAAAATAAAATACAATAAAATAAAGCAAGAAAGAAAACCACGTAAGAGATGGCAAGCAACTAAACGTCCAGCAGACAATTCAACGGAGCTCTTAAGGAACAAAAAAATATGCTAAAACTGGAACAAACTAATAATTTATCTACGCCGACTAGACCCCACAGAGTCAACTATTCTCTATGGAAAGCGACAAAAAAGATAAATCAAGCATAAGTTCACCAGGCACCTATCAGAACTCCAGATGGTAAATGGGCTAGAAATAATACTGACAAGGCGACAACATTGGCAAATCATTTTAAATATACTTTCACAAATCCAATGGACCAACAGAATTTCACTCTGCCAGATGTTCCACACATTATTAACGGGGTAATTAAAAATATCACAATTATTGAGCTGCAGAATAAAATAGGAAGACACCGGGCTACGATCAAATTTCTGGTAATATTATGAAAGAATTGCCAGTCAAATGTCTAATATACCTAAGGAATGTAATGAATACTTGCAATCAAATTAAATACTTTCCTCTAGTATGGAAAGTATCTCAAATTATTGCTAATCCAAAACTCAAT
>JAWNNQ010001471.1:0-10791 GCA_035044765.1 Leucophenga montana | reverse complement strand
GCCGACAAAAAACGACAGGAGTGCATGGCTTGTCCAATAGGATGTGCCACCTGCAGTCCAAATGGTATCTGCCTCACTTGCCAACAATATTGGTCATTAAACAAAAAACAAACCTGCATGATTTTTGGAAGTGAAAATTGCAATGAAAGTAAGTGTAACAAAGAAAAAAAAATTGGTACAGCAATGAACAATTTGATTTGGAATTATATTTTAACAGAAATGTGTTATCTTGTTTATTGTCTATGTAGTACATTGAATCAACGTCTTAAGGTTTGGCATATATAAGTACATTAGTGTTGTTGTCGGCGATTCATCTCGTTGATGTCAACGTAAACTTTTCTCGTGTGGCGGATATTTTTCGGTTTTTTTTTAACGTCAAGTTTTTTTTTTTATTAAATATCTTAATAATTAATATTTAACGGAAGAAAGCTTTCATTTTAAAATACTAAAACAAGTAAGAATGCTGCAACTAGGAATATTATCAGAACCATGCAGAAATGAATATTAAATAGATTTATTACATGTTAACACATTTGACATATAAATTACAGGAGATAATATAAAGGAATAAGATGCAGTAGAGCCAGAAGAGAAGTTAGTATAGATACATAGAAGTCGCAAGCAAATCAGATATCTGAGATCCCAAGGATGCTGCCCCACTATCAAAACGAAGATTTGAAGGGTAAACCTTACTATCAAGACGAAAATTTGAAGGGTAAACCTTAATTCTACGCTTTATATGAACAAAGCTGAAAGCTCTTAGGATAATTGAGTATGTTATTTTTAACTCGTAATACTATATAGGCAGCGTAACAATGTTTATTTAATGAGTTAAAATAAGAGCAAGGAAGGGAATATTTACTAGAATAAACGTTTGAACCACTTTGTTTAAATCTTTTGAAAAGGCCCGATTTAAAATTGTTCAGTCGACTGAGACTATGAGAGAACTAAGGTAACCTACAAGTAAAGTTAGATACAGTGGTGATAGGAATACATCTGTCAAAGTAATTGAAATAGTTGAATGGAAAATGTCGATGCCCTATCAATATCTGTACAGGCCTCTAGAATTGACCAATTGGTTCTGAAGAATAATCTACATATAAGTAGATAAGTGCAAAAATAGCCCACCCATTTTAACCCCCGTAAACACAACATATTCGATTACTTCCCTGTACACTTATGTTACAGACAGAAGGAAAGATCTAGAAAGACTATAAAACGTAGAGCCTTCAACCGTGGGCTTTTCGATTCTTTTGTTATATACGCAAATCAAGTGTAGACAAAATGTGTGATGCCACACCCACAACGTCCACAATACGGCTATATATCCTTAAAATTCACGTTCACAAAAGAATTCTTTCTATTATTTTTTTTTTTTTTTTTGTATATTTTCTTTATATTTATAAACTAGCTTACAAGGCGTGCTACGCGCCCAATTTTTATTTCATTCACCGCAACGCTGGGTGATGAACGACAGTTTTTGTCATTCCGTCCGGAGAGAAATCGAATGTGGTTTACCGACTCGCGAGCACGCTATGTACAACTGCCAACCATAGTCCTTGCTATTTATTAATAGTCATTGCCAAAAAAAGTCGAATCGGCAACTGTACACGCTTGAATGGGAGTGGCAAGTCGGCTGGAATTCTTGGAATCAGAACATGCACGCCTTTGAACTTTTCTATGATTTTCATTGATTCAATCACGTTGTTCAATTGTGGTAAGTTAACTTTTCCGCTCGCACAAAATAACCCTGACGGTTCGTGTCGAATCCTTAAAGCATTGCAATGTTCACAAACAGTGCACATTATTCCGAAGTCAACCGATACAACCGCGGCGTAATCGGTGCCAATAGTTCATTTCTGTTTTCTACGTTTGGCCGTTTGGCGACGTTCCAAATTATTTTGTGCATCTTTTGTGTATCTGAGAGAGTTGAACTTGACAGTTTCCGTTGTTTCTGATTAATAACACTGGCCTACATGAGTTTTGCGAATAAGATGGGACCTAGTGTTTCCGAATATATTTTTCGTGCTGAACACGAATCTGGGTTCAAAAACTTTCCATCAAGTCACGTTTTCGAGAAAATAGGGGTTGAAAACCCCAAAAACAGCGTTTTTGGCAGTTCTTGAAAAATCGTGGGGAAAATCCTAACGTGATATAAATTTCACTATTATCAGAAATTATAGGCTGAAACAAGCCTTTTCGCATGCGCTCTTAGAGCGGGCTATTTCTGAGACCATAAAGAAAAAACTGTTTGTAAACAATTGATCGAACTGCCCCGCAAATTCCAATTTTTTGGATGCGAATAAGATGGGACCTACTGTCTCCGAATGGATTTCTTATGCTGAACACGAATCTGGGTTCAAAAACTTTCCATTTACCACTTTTGTTTTTTATAGAAAATTTTTTATTTAAATCGGTATTCGCTTAAAATGATTCAAGTGTTGATTTGAATCGAACAGAATCAACGTCTGATTCATCCTGCAGTCTCGGAAAAAATATGCATGCATGATATTGTAGGTGAATATGACCAAGGAACTTTAAATTTTTATAAGTGTTTTTTATACAATTCACACATAGTGTGAAATAGTATTATCAGTTTGCCTGCAATATTGTAACGCATTAAAGGAGGCATCGTAAACGCCAACAAGTATATGCAGGGTGTCTCAAAAGAAAGTTCACATTTGATATGCTGATTGCGTGAAAGAAACTATTCCGAGGGGAGCGGGGGTATGTCAATCGGTAGACTAGCTTTTGGGAATTTAGTCGCTATGGAAAAGTTTCTCGGGAGCGGACCGTGCGTTGTGCGTACGTGAGTTTTACAAAAACGGTAATTCAGCGACTTTAGCGTGTAGAAAATGATGTTAAATGATCCACAAGCCCTCGACTCATTGGAAAATGGGTCGAGAAGTTTGAAGAGACGGGTTCAACGCTGGAAAAATCAAAATCCGGGGGTCCAAGGTCTTTGAGAACGTTCGAAAACGTAGACAGTGTAACTCAGTCTGTTCGTGACAACCCGAACCTTTCGATTCGGAAGCGTGCTGTTGCTTTAAACGTGCATAGATCATCATTGTTCCGCATATTACACAAAGATTTAAAACTGCACCCCTAAAAAATTCAGTTGGTGCAAGAATTGAAGCCTCAGGATGCTGGGCAGAGGCTCAAATTCATAAACCAGATGATTGAGCGCTTTCCAACGTTTACCAACTTCTTGTTTCCGGATGAAGCTCATTTCCATCTTAATGGACATGTAAACAAGCAAAAATGCCGCTACTGGAGAGCAACCAATCCAAAACACAAACATCAGAAAACCCGCGACAATCGCCTAATACTGGCCAGTTTAGGCGAATGTAGGGGTTTCTGATGTTTGTGTTTTGGATTGGTTGCTCTCCAGTAGCGGCAATTTTGCTTGTTTACATGTCCATTAAGATGGAAATGAGCTTCATCCGGAAACAAGAAGTTGGTAAACGTTGGAAAGCGCTCAATCATCTGGTTTATGAATTTGAGCCTCTGCCCAGCATCCTGAGGCTTCAATTCTTGCACCAACTGAATTTTTTAGGGGTGCAGTTTTAAATCTTTGTGTAATATGCGGAACAATGATGATCTATGCACGTTTAAAGCAACAGCACGCTTCCGAATCGAAAGGTACGGGTTGTCACGAACAGACTGAGTTACACTGTCTACGTTTTCGAACGTTCTCAAAGACCTTGGACCCCCGGATTTTGATTTTTCCAGCGTTGAACCCGTCTCTTCAAACTTCTCGACCCATTTTCCAATGAGTCGAGGGCTTGTGGATCATTTAACATCATTTTCTACACGCTAAAGTCGCTGAATTACCGTTTTTGTAAAACTCACGTACGCACAACGCACGGTCCGCTCCCGAGAAACTTTCCATAGCGACTAAATTCCCAAAAGCTAGTCTACCGATTGACATACCCCCGCTCCCCTCGGAATAGTTCGGAATAGTTTCTTTCACGCAATCAGCATATCAAATGTGAACTTTCTTTTGAGACACCCTGCATATACTTGTTGGCGTTTACGATGCCTCCTTTAATGCGTTACAATATTGCAGGCAAACTGATAATACTATTTCACACTATGTGTGAATTGTATAAAAAACACTTATAAAAATTTAAAGTTCCTTGGTCATATTCACCTACAATATCATGCATGCATATTTTTTCCGAGACTGCAGGATGAATCAGACGTTGATTCTGTTCGATTCAAATCAACACTTGAATCATTTTAAGCGAATACCGATTTAAATAAAAAATTTTCTATAAAAAACAAAAGTGGTAAATGGAAAGTTTTTGAACCCAGATTCGTGTTCAGCATAAGAAATCCATTCGGAGACAGTAGGTCCCATCTTATTCGCATCCAAAAAATTGGAATTTGCGGGGCAGTTCGATCAATTGTTTACAAACAGTTTTTTCTTTATGGTCTCAGAAATAGCCCGCTCTAAGAGCGCATGCGAAAAGGCTTGTTTCAGCCTATAATTTCTGATAATAGTGAAATTTATATCACGTTAGGATTTTCCCCACGATTTTTCAAGAACTGCCAAAAACGCTGTTTTTGGGGTTTTCAACCCCTATTTTCTCGAAAACGTGACTTGATGGAAAGTTTTTGAACCCAGATTCGTGTTCAGCACGAAAAATATATTCGGAAACACTAGGTCCCATCTTATTCGCAAAACTCATGTAGGCCAGTGTTATTAATCAGAAACAACGGAAACTGTCAAGTTCAACTCTCTCAGATACACAAAAGATGCACAAAATAATTTGGAACGTCGCCAAACGGCCAAACGTAGAAAACAGAAATGAACTATTGGCACCGATTACGCCGCGGTTGTATCGGTTGACTTCGGAATAATGTGCACTGTTTGTGAACATTGCAATGCTTTAAGGATTCGACACGAACCGTCAGGGTTATTTTGTGCGAGCGGAAAAGTTAACTTACCACAATTGAACAACGTGATTGAATCAATGAAAATCATAGAAAAGTTCAAAGGCGTGCATGTTCTGATTCCAAGAATTCCAGCCGACTTGCCACTCCCATTCAAGCGTGTACAGTTGCCGATTCGACTTTTTTTGGCAATGACTATTAATAAATAGCAAGGACTATGGTTGGCAGTTGTACATAGCGTGCTCGCGAGTCGGTAAACCACATTCGATTTCTCTCCGGACGGAATGACAAAAACTGTCGTTCATCACCCAGCGTTGCGGTGAATGAAATAAAAATTGGGCGCGTAGCACGCCTTGTAAGCTAGTTTATAAATATAAAGAAAATATACAAAAAAAAAAAAAAAAATAATAGAAAGAATTCTTTTGTGAACGTGAATTTTAAGGATATATAGCCGTATTGTGGACGTTGTGGGTGTGGCATCACACATTTTGTCTACACTTGATTTGCGTATATAACAAAAGAATCGAAAAGCCCACGGTTGAAGGCTCTACGTTTTATAGTCTTTCTAGATCTTTCCTTCTGTCTGTAACATAAGTGTACAGGGAAGTAATCGAATATGTTGTGTTTACGGGGGTTAAAATGGGTGGGCTATTTTTGCACTTATCTACTTATATGTAGATTATTCTTCAGAACCAATTGGTCAATTCTAGAGGCCTGTACAGATATTGATAGGGCATCGACATTTTCCATTCAACTATTTCAATTACTTTGACAGATGTATTCCTATCACCACTGTATCTAACTTTACTTGTAGGTTACCTTAGTTCTCTCATAGTCTCAGTCGACTGAACAATTTTAAATCGGGCCTTTTCAAAAGATTTAAACAAAGTGGTTCAAACGTTTATTCTAGTAAATATTCCCTTCCTTGCTCTTATTTTAACTCATTAAATAAACATTGTTACGCTGCCTATATAGTATTACGAGTTAAAAATAACATACTCAATTATCCTAAGAGCTTTCAGCTTTGTTCATATAAAGCGTAGAATTAAGGTTTACCCTTCAAATTTTCGTCTTGATAGTAAGGTTTACCCTTCAAATCTTCGTTTTGATAGTGGGGCAGCATCCTTGGGATCTCAGATATCTGATTTGCTTGCGACTTCTATGTATCTATACTAACTTCTCTTCTGGCTCTACTGCATCTTATTCCTTTATATTATCTCCTGTAATTTATATGTCAAATGTGTTAACATGTAATAAATCTATTTAATATTCATTTCTGCATGGTTCTGATAATATTCCTAGTTGCAGCATTCTTACTTGTTTTAGTATTTTAAAATGAAAGCTTTCTTCCGTTAAATATTAATTATTAAGATATTTAATAAAAAAAAAAACTTGACGTTAAAAAAAAACCGAAAAATATCCGCCACACGAGAAAAGTTTACGTTGACATCAACGAGATGAATCGCCGACAACAACACTAATGTACTTATATATGCCAAACCTTAAGACGTTGATTCAATGTACTACATAGACAATAAACAAGATAACACATTTCTGTTAAAATATAATTCCAAATCAAATTGTTCATTGCTGTACCAATTTTTTTTTCTTTGTTACACTTACTTTCATTGCAATTTTCACTTCCAAAAATCATGCAGGTTTGTTTTTTGTTTAATGACCAATATTGTTGGCAAGTGAGGCAGATACCATTTGGACTGCAGGTGGCACATCCTATTGGACAAGCCATGCACTCCTGTCGTTTTTTGTCGGCGTAATAACCATTTGGACACGTGGTGAGGCACTTATCATCTAAAAAAAATGTTCCAGGATGACACGAGATGCACTTTGATTCAGCTGATCCATTGCAAGATGCGCACGACGAATGACAAGAGATGCAACTGGTGAAGACGAAATTAATGTATGTTTAAGATTTATATAAAACATGAAAAAGTTCACTTCGGTGGAACCGAAGCTCAGTAGGCGTGCATGTCCCATTCCAATGAATGAGACCTTTTGTCTTTCCGTTATACGCGTCTATGCCGAGATGATTTTGATTATTTACATATGAAAATTATAAAGTGGGCGGTTGTTTTGTAATGGGAATTGAAAAGATTTTTATTACAAACTTTTATTAAACTTCTGTGTGTGTACAATTCTTGGAAGTCAATTTATTTGATTAAGCGAAGATGGGACACGGACGAAAATACAACATTATCAGCCGTGCTCCCATAAACGCAAAACTTTTGCGTTTTAGTTTTGAAAACGCAAACATTTTTTCAGTTTTAAATCGGTTGCGCTTGAGCCTGTGATAACATAAAAACTGACTCAAACATCCGAAAATTATGATTTATTATATTACGTTTAAAGATTATTTTGATGTACACTCTAATATCATTGATAATAAGTTCAATTTTTAAATAAATATTTACTGATCATGTCTCAAATTAACTAAGCGACAAAATCATTATAATATTATCATTACAAAAACAACTTGAGTTTTGGTTTGTACGATAAATTGACTTGGTGCGTTCGATAGCCGATATAACAAAATCAATTTCCGATAAGCTTAGACCGATGAAAAGAAAAAAAGTTTATATTATAAAGTATATATGTGTAAAGCGACTAAGCTGATATTAGCTATAAAAGAATTTGTACATACAAAAACACGAAAGTGGTCGGTTGGTTTATATGGCGGCTACCCGGGGCAATTTCATTAGAACATTTATTCGAAGTGGCTGTCCAGAGAAGCCGCAATATAAAATTTCAAGCTGAAATTGACATAAATACTAAAGTTTTTCAGACAAAAAGTGAAAGTGGTAGGTTGGTTTGTATGAGGGCTACACCAAAAGGTGAAAGCGTCCGTGTGTACCCTAAAAATTGGACTTCCCTAAAAAGTCAATATTAATACTCTCTTTGACTGCAATAAAAATGCGTCTCTGTGCCGGGTTGTAGCTGGGTATTTAAAAAATGTATCCCTAGAAATGCGCAGCAACATACAAACGGGCAGACAGACGGACAAAGATAGATTGATTCATCTCGTCGAGCTGATCAAAAATATATTTACCTTCTTGGGTCTAGGATGTCTCCTTTAATGAGTTACAAACTTTAGACAAACTGATAGAACTATTTCAAACTACGTGTGAATGGTGGAAAAAATAAAAACAAGAATTAAATAGTACTATTCACACGAATTTTTAAATCGTATTATTAAACACATACACATATGTATATACAATAATACAAAATATTTCCGGTCTAGACTTTGAATTTAATTTAGTAATTTTGATTTTTATACCATTCACACATAGTGTGAAATGGTATTATCAGTTTGTCTGAAAGTTAGTAACGCATTAAAGGAGCCATCGTAGACCCCATAAAGTATATATATTCTTGATCAACTCGACGGGACGAATCGATCTAGCCATGTCCGTCCGTATGTTGTTGCGCATTTTTGGGGATCAATTTTTATGCTATCCAGTTAAAATTTTGCACATATACTTCTTCTTATTGTAGTTTAATAGAATATCAAGATTGACCTGCCACGCCCACTATTTGGGGTAGCTCCCATACAAACCTACTGCCCACTTTTGTCTTTTTGTAAGAAAAACTTTTTTATTAAAGTCTATATTAGGTTAAAATGCAATGTGGTGCCTTTTTATGGTCAGTCGCTTAACATACATAGACAACTGGGCGTGGCCCGCCCACTTTTTGAAGTAGCCCCCATACAAACCCAACGTGCAATTTTGTGTTTTTTTATGAAAAAATCCTTCATTTAGATCAATATTAGCTTGCAAGTTGATTTTGTGGATTTTAATGGACAACCGCTTCATATACATATACAAAGGGGCGTGTCCCGCCCACTTTTTGAGGTAGTCCCATATAAACCCACAGTTCACTTTTAAACATTTGTATGGAAAACGTCAATATCAACTTGAAATTCGATATGGCGGCATCTTACACATCTACTACATCGCTTCATACACATCTACTAGTGAGCGTGTACCACCCCCTATTTAAACCCCCACTTTTATGTATTACAATACTATTTGAAGTTTCGTGTGAATGGTATTAGAACTTCGGTTCAACCGAAGTTAACATTTATTTTTTTTTTTTTTTTGCAATGTAATGTTTTGAAGCCGCTAATGTTTTAATTATTTAAAACGTATAACAATCGTTTTTGCTGTTCTCTTTATATCAATGTTTTTTTTCGGCAGTCATGGTCTAACAATTATAGCCTTAATAATACAAATACTCGTAGCATTCGAATGTTGATTAATTGTGACATCAACGATACACAGAAAACGATAATGAAAACGGGAACGATAATAAAAACAAAAAAACCAGCAGCCACCGGAGCGCAAGTGGCTAATCAAAAAAATATTATTTCCGTATTATAAATAAACAAATTAACACCAAATTTTAGCCTCGCCACAAAAGAAAACACGGTATTAATAGCCAGTGTATTATTTGAGATTTGATTCATTATGGTGGATAGCACAAAAAAGAAAATTAATAAAATAATAATTTTCTCGCTGGCGCTATCTTCGCCTCTAACCTTTTGCTTCCTTTTTTTTCTAACGTGTAGCTGCCGAGTGTTTCCGGTTATAAAATGGATACACTCCTGCAGTTCCAATGGGATGTTACCATATTTGTCTCCCTCTTTCCTTTTATCAATTTAACGGCTGTACAGTGTTGCCGATAATTCAACAGTGACACCACTAACCATATAACGTATCGATAAACCAAATCCTATACGAATACGACACTACAAATTTCTTATGCGACAGGTCCCATGCTCTCACGATTGTGAAAGAAAGAGAGCAATTGCTGACTCAGCGAGCATTGCTGGTCCCAGAGAGAGAGTCGTGTGTGTTCGGATTTGTATTCGTCACATCACATGCATACGTACATACATATACTATGTATGTATGCATATTTGTTTATTTATTTTCTTTACATGCGCTGGTCGGTCGCCGCTAACGCATTTTGTTTTCATTTCTTTAACAGGCTTTTTTGGACATTTATTTAATTATTAGCATCAGCGACTGGAAATAATGATAATAATAATAATTCGATATTTAGTTAAAAAATCATTATGGAATGATTTCTGGGAGTACAAATGGACCTTTATTCAATATTTATATTTATTGAAATAAAAGCAATTATATTTACTTTTGATTTTTAATTTAAGAGACCAAAATAAAAATTAGACAACGATTTTTAAATTGATATAATTTATTTTTTTTAGTTGGACTTTGATTCCACTGTCATAATATACCAATAATCATTGGTTTATCATACGACATAAATTTTCGACAAAGGTTGTTAAGCTAATTTATCGCTGCACAAAAGAAATGCTTTTAAAAGGTATGACTTTTTAACAAGTTCTTTGATCATATATGTATGTACATACATGTCCTTACATTGAGCAGGATATTATTAGAATAATGAAATTCAAAGTCGCCGCTCGAATTCGCTTCCGATTCAATATGTTTAATCGGTACCCAGGGAACACCACGAGGAGGCCATCACAATTGTAATGGGGTCATAAATCAATATGTCCTTCGAATCGACTTGAAATCACAAAATTTCAAAAATTAAGGATTCTTGAAACTAAGTTATTTCCTTGTTCCCCAACTAAAACTACACTAAAATCACTTAAAATATACTTAAGTCGAAAAATATGGTTATGTATTTCGTTTTAAATTTTTAATTTTATTTTATAATCTCTGCCTAATTTTTTTGAGTTTGTTCACGTGATATTCTCACTTTTTACTACCTACATTTTTACCTGTTAGCCATTTACTATTCTTCCTTATTAAAATCAAAACAAACTCATTAAGCAGGTGATTCCAGTGTCCATAACAAGGATAGGACTGTGAAAACCAGTCT